>JBCGBM010000289.1:0-101003 GCA_038501925.1 Xenopus petersii
TCAATTCTGCCTCCCTTATGGCCATTGGAACTAACTCCGACCAACACAGGCCTCCAACCCCCATCCACTTCACCTTTGCCTGCTCCTCCAAGAAACCCATCTGCTGCCCCCCTGGACGAATCTTTGCCCTGTCTGCTGCCCGACGGATGAATGAGTGTCCCAGCAGCCAAATTTTGCACTGCAAATGCCCTGCAACGAAGGAAAAAACATTGTAACGTAATTAAAAACCGTCGTAACTAGTTAAACTTCAATCCTCCCCGGTCTAACATACAGCTTGAATCGATTGGACTCCCATCTGCCGATTCTCCGAATCGTATCTTCCCCCAAGCCCCACCTGGCCGCTTCCGTCGCCGCCCCAATCCTAAAGGAATGGCTCCCATATTCCTTGACCTCTAAACCCAAAACTGCCATTGCCTTCCGAAAAACCGCGATAAACTGGAATCGTGACAGGCATGAGCCATCATCATGTATCAGGAATGAGCCCATCTTCTGAGGCCTCCTAGATACGTATTCCTGAAAACACCGAATTGGGCAAGTGCTACATCCCCCTACCTCCATCAATTGGACCCGCAACCCTTTTCCATTTTTATCTGTCTTAGAATTCCTTATTTGTATTGTCAGTCCCTGTGCGTGGGCTTGCACATCCTCATACCTCACTCCCCCCCCTGCGGATCTATTATTGCTGACCAACTCCCCAATTCTGAAAGCGCCAAAGAATGCCCATGAGAATGCCACCCGGAACAAGCTTGCCTCAAATGATGACCTAACCACATTTTTCAAAACTTCAAACAACCCTTCTAAAATATTCAGGGTTATGGGGCGCCTGCGGTCCACCGTGACTTTTTCCCTTCCGTAACCTTTAATGGCTTGTTTAACTACAAATTCTTTTGTTATGTCCCTCCAACCCATTAACTTGAACAAAAAAGTTAGTGCCGCCATCTTTTTTCCAATCCCAGCCACAGATACTCTTTTTTCAAAATCCGTGACCAACATCCATGCCATCAGCCCCATTCTATCCACTTCCTCTCCTTCCATCCCCAATTCTGTCTCCAAACGAAACCACTCTTCCCAAGTCTTTTTGTATCTTGCCCACGTGGATGGCACCAGTGATCGTTCCACCAAGTCCAGCATACCTATTATACTAGATGCCAAACGAGGTCCGGGCAAGGTGTTCCCTGGATGTCCGCTTCTGGCACCAGCTCCCCGAAACTTGTCCCACTGAAAACGAGATAACGCATCAGCAACATTGTTATCACATCCCGGTACATGTCTTGCTCTAAAGGCAATATTAAGCTGAAGGCAACGCAGAACCAAATGTCTCAGTAGCCCCAGCACTGGGCGCGATCCTGATGTCAAGTTATTTATCGCCATAACAGTGGACATATTGTCTGAGTGAAATACCACTGAGTTGTTGGCCAATTGCCGCCCCCAAATTTCCACTGCCACTACGATAGGAAACAACTCCAACAGGGTTAAATTCACTGTCAATCGAGCTGATACCCAATGTGGTGGCCACGGTGCAGCGCACCAGGCGCCCTTAAAATATGCCCCAAAGCCCAGTGCTCCGGATGCATCCGTGAACAGATCCAACTCCCTGTTGGATTTAGGATCAGACAACCAATAGGACCGCCCATTGTATTCCTGTAAGAATGTCAACCAAACCTCTAAATCAGCCTTGTGGCCTTTGTTAAGGCGAATAAAATGGTGAGGTTGCTGTACTCCTGCCGTAGCCAACGACAGGCCTCTCGAAAAAACCCTGCCCATAGGGATTACTCTGCAGGTAAAATTCAATTTTCCCAAAAGGGACTGCAGTTGCCTCAAGGTCAGCTTCCTTGCTACCCGCGCATATTTCACCTCCTCTGTAAGCCCCTCTATCTTGTCTTTTGGAATCCTGCACTCCTGTCGAATACTGTCTATCTCTATGCCCAAAAATCTCAGGCAAGTGTCTGGGCCTTCAGTTTTTTCTTGTGCTAATGGCACCCCCAAATTCGGCCGTAACTTCTTGTAGCGTCTGTAGCAATATCGCACAGAGAGTCGAATTCCCCGGGGCCCACGCAAAGAAAATCGTCCAAATAGTGAATTATCGCATCCACTCCAGCTCTCTGTCGTACCACCCATTCCAAAAAAGTGCTGAAAGCCTCAAAATATGAGCAAGAAATTGAACAGCCCATTGGTAAACTCCTATCCACATAGTAACCTCCAGCGAAAAAACAACCCAGTAAATGAAGCGACTTACGATGAACCGGCAGGAGTCTGAATGCCGACTCAATGTCGGCTTTTGCCATCAAAGCGCCCCTGCCCGCCTCTCTAACCAATCGCACTGCTTCATCGAATGATGTATAACAAACTTTTGCCAGTTCACTGTCAATTGCATCGTTCACTGAATCGCCCCTTGGGTGTGATAAATGGTGGATTAGCCTGAATTTTCCTGGCTCTTTTTTGGGCACCAAGCCCAATGGGGATACTCTCAACCCCGCCAATGGTGGTTCTTCAAACGGGCCGGCCATCCTACCCAATGACACTTCCTTGTGTAACTTTGTAAGAACCAAATCCGGGTCCGCCATTGCTGAGCGTAAATTTCTGAGCGAAACAACCCCCGCACCCCTTTCTCTTTCTGGTATTCGAAAACCCCACTGGAACCCCTCTTTTAACAGCAAGGCCTTCTCTTTTTTAGGGGTATTTATTTAACCATGGAAGCATCGCCCCGAGGTTCACCGGAGTCACCCCCCTTTTCCAAAACCCTCTTTCGCTCTGCTCCCAGCTCCCTTTGATTTTTTAAAACATCTGCTGACAGGGTGATTCCCCCCCACACCATGAACATTCATGCCTGAATCTGCATGACGCTCCCCACTTACATTGGCTGTCATTAAACAGCCAACATACTCCTTTTTTGTGTGCCCCGGCCGGAGTAGAGCTGTGTCCGCCGGAGCCACTGGGAAAGGGCTGACTTGAACCCCCCCACTGCTCCTGTATACCCTTGGTACCCTTTATTGTTCATTAAACGCATCCAAAGCCCAATATCCCTATGATCCCAATTAAGGTCCGCCCCGAACCGCTATACGTTGACGAAACTGTTCATCGTAGCGAAGCCACGCGTAACCGCCATACACTCGGTGCGCCTCCCAAATCCCGTCCAAATAACAAAATAACGCAGAACACACCTCCGGGTGCTTTTCCCCCTATAACACTGGCCAATATAGAAAAAGCTTGCAGCCAATTCCCGAATGTTCTGGGAATCAGCCTAAATCTACGTCTCTCCTCATCCTCCTCCTTCCTATGTTCCTTCCCTTTCTCGTATCGGTCTATTCCAAAGCGTTCCAGAGGCAACAGCGTAAAAATGTCAACATACTCCCTCTTCCAAATTTTTTCTTTTATCTCCTGTTTAAGGTGAGCCCCCAATGGGCCCTCGTAGCAAACATATGTGCTACCTTTTGCAGAATCTGACAGTGGCAATTTTTTCTCCTTGCTCTTTTCACCACTGCTCGCCTCCCCTTGCCCAACTAATGATGATATAGAGCTTGCCGCATCTGTCACCCTTGTAGCGGCCGTCTGCCCATCTTTTCCTAACTCGGGCGCCACCTTGTTCCCTCCTAGCACCCCAGTTTCCCACCCCACCTTGCCCTTTTTGCCACTGGGAAAAAATCTGTCGCAGACACTCAAAAAATGACTCCGCAGGACCAGTCTGTTCCCCACTCCCCTGGCCCTTTTTCTTGCTGTATATTCAATGCAATTGTATTAGTAGCTGTCTGATCAGTACCTGGCACATTACTTGTAGTCGGTTGTTCTTCACGTCTTGTCCCCTCTCCATCCTGTATAGTTGTGCTGCCATGTCCTGGGACCTGCAATGAAACAAGTGAAGAGGGCCCACCCGTATCTGCCGTACCCCTCAGCATGGTTGTGGCCTCCCCTCCCACCGCTGTCTCACGAGCCCAAAACCGGGCCTCCTGTGTGCCAGCTGCAACTCTAATGTCCCCTTGTTCAGTGTTCTGCATGTCTCTCCCTGCTCTTCCCCCCAAGGCCCCCCCTCTCAGGGTTCCCGCAGAAGTGTCACTGTTCCCCCCAACAGGCAGCACATTCTCTTCGCGCCACACTGCGCTCTCTCTGGGGCGCCGAACAAAACTTGCCCCCACAGCGCTGACCCCTTCACAGGGGCCCGCCGCATCCTCTCTCTCCCGCCTTCCCCACTGCGCTCCGGGACCTGTCAGTCTCCCCCGCTCACTTGCCTGCTCCGCTTGGCTGACCCTGGCTCCAGCGGTCATTCCGCTCCTCTGACTTCCCCTCCTTGGGCTGCCCGCCATGCTGCTGCTCCTTCCCGCCACTGTCTGTGCCTGCCGCCTCCTGCCCTGCCTCAACTCACCCGGAGCTGCTGAGGTACTCGGCTGTGGTGATGGGGACCTCTGTCTTCTCCCGCCGCTGCTTCCGACCCTGGCCTCTGCCGCCATGCTGGCCCACGTTCCACCTCACGGCTCTTCTTACCGGCTGGCGACGGACTAAGTCTGCTAGGGGCCCGTGCTCTCCGCGACCAGCCTCGGTATGGCTGGCGCCGGGTCAGCGTCCGTCTGCGGTATCAGCTGTCGCAGCCAGTCATCTCCCCTCTTCTGCGCCTCGGTCCGTAGTTTCGCCAACAGGTCGTCCAGCTCTGCCATTGCTGTGTACTTCTCCTCCTGCGCGATGTCCTAAAATGGTGTCCCCTCTTGCTCTCCTCGCCTCAAAATGCCCTCCATAGCTCCGCCCACTCGAAACTCCTCCTCCCCTTCTGACATCATCTGTGCCCAGTACTACTCGCAATGAAGCAGGGTCATGGCCGCCCCTCCCCCGAGACTTGTAGTCTGCTCCGTGGCTAGCAGAAACACTTGCAAAAGCACTCTGCCAAAATGCATAGCAAGTCTATGGGAATGCATTCTGGAAAACATTAGCTGTATTTTTTGTGAAAGTGGTCAGGGCTACAAATCCAATATGGCATTAGAATTAGCTTCCAACACTACAACTTCAACAAGTTTTGCATCAAGGAAAAGCAACAGAAACACTTGCAAAAGCACTCTGCCAAAATGCATAGCAAGTCTATGGGAATGAATTGTGGATAACATTAGCTGTAACTTTTGGGAAAGTAGTCAGGGCTGCAAATCCAATATGGCATTAGAATTAGCTTCCAACACTACACCTTCAATGAGTTTTGCATCAAGGAAAAGCAACAGAAACACTTGCAAAAGCACTCTGCCAAAATGCATTATAAGTCTATGGGATTGCATGCTTGTTAACATTAGCTGTAACATTTGGGAAAGTTATCAGGGCTGCAAATTCAATATGGCATTAGAATAAGCTTCCAACACTACACCTTCAACAAGTTTTGCATCAAGGAAAAGCAACAGAAACACTTGCAAAAGCACTCTGCCAAAATGCATAGCAAGTCTATGGGAATGCATTCTGGAAAACATTAGCTGTATTTTTTGTGAAAGTGGTCAGGGCTGCAAATCCAATATGGCATTAGAATTAGCTTCCAACACTACAACTTCAACAAGTTTTGCATCAAGGAAAAGCAACAGAAACACTTGCAAAAGCACTCTGCCAAAATGCATTATAAGTCTATGGGATTGCATGCTTGTTAACATTAGCTGTAACATTTGGGAAAGTTATCAGGGCTGCAAATTCAATATGGCATTAGAATTAGCTTCCAACACTACACCTTCAACAAGTTTTGCATCAAGGAAAAGCAACAGAACCACTTGCAAAAGCACTCTGCCAAAATGCATTATAAGTCTATGGGATTACATGCTTGTTAACGTTAGCTGTAACATTTGGGAAAGTTATCAGTGCTGCAAAAGCCAATATGGCATTAGAATTAGCTTCCAACACCTACAAATTCAACAAGTTTTGCATCAAGGAAAAGCAACAGAAACACTTGCAAAAGCACTCTGCCAAAATGCCTAGCAAGTCTATGTGAATGAATTGTGGATAACATTAGCTGTAACTTTTGGGAAAGTGGTCAGGGCTGCAAATCCAATATGGCATTAGAATTAGCTTCCAACACTACACCTTCAACAAGTTTTGCATCAATGAAAAGCAACAGAAACACTTGCAAAAGCACTCTGCCAAAATGCATAGCAAGTCTATGGGAATGCATTCTGGAAAACATTAGCTGTATTTTTTGTGAAAGTGGTCAGGGCTACAAATCCAATATGGCATTAGAATTAGCTTCCAACACTACAACTTCAACAAGTTTTGCATCAAGGAAAAGCAACAGAAACACTTGCAAAAGCACTCTGCCAAAATGCATTATAAGTCTATGGGATTGCATGCTTGTTAACATTAGCTGTAACATTTGTGAAAGTTATCAGGGCTGCAAATCCAATATGGCATTAGAATTAGCTTCCAACACTACACCTTCAACAAGTTTTGCATCAAGGAAAAGCAACAGAAGCACTTGCAAAAGTACTCTGCCAAAATGCATAGCAAGTCTATGGGATTGCATGCTTGTTAACATTAGCTGTAACATTTGGGAATGCTATCAGGGCTGCAAATCCAATATGGCATTAGAATTAGCTTCCAACACTACACCTTCAACAAGTTTTGAATCAAGGAAAAGCAACAGGAACACTTGCAAAAGCACTCTGCCAAAATGCATAGCAAGTCTATGGGAATGCATTCTTGTTAAATCTCTTTTTATTAAGTTTTTAATATCAAAAAGTATCAGGGGTACAGAAGATGAAGAAGGGGGGGGGATACAAAGAAAAAGACAAAAAGAAAGAAAAAGTTTTCCACACCTACAAGAAAATGTTTTTCAACAATATTTAACAGGATATTACATAAGCCGTTATGTTACATGACAGATATGTACATTGTAAGTTACTCATATAGTTGAACAAGATGTTTTTAATATTATCCAAGAAATAAATAACGATATTGCTATACATTCATTTATTTCTTTCCATATAAGAAATCCAGGATATGGGAATGCATTCTGGATAACATTAGCTGTAACTTTTGGGAAAGTGGTCAGGGCTGCAAATCCAATATGGCATTAGAATTAGCTTCCAACAATACACCTTCAACAAGTTTTGCATCAAGGAAAAGCAACAGAAACACTTGCAAAAGCACTCTGCCAAAATGCATTATAAGTCTATGGGATTGCATGCTTGTTAACATTAGCTGTAACATTTGGGAAAGTTATCAGGGCTGCAAATTCAATATGGCATTAGAATTAGCTTCCAACACTACACCTTCAACAAGTTTTGCATCAAGGAAAAGCAACAGAAACACTTGCAAAAGCACTCTGCCAAAATGCATAGCAAGTCTATGGGAATGCATTCTGGAAAACATTAGCTGTATTTTTTGTGAAAGTGGTCAGGGCTGCAAATCCAATATAGCATTAGAATTAGCTTCCAACAATACACCTTCAACAAGTTTTGCATCAAGGAAAAGCAACAGAAACACTTGCAAAAGCACTCTGCCAAAATGCATTATAAGTCTATGGGATTACATGCTTTTTAACGTTAGCTGTAACATTTGTGAAAGTTATCAGTGCTGCAAATCCAATATGGCATTAGAATTAGCTTCCAACACCTACAAATTCAACAAGTTTTGCATCAAGGAAAAGCAACAGAAACACTTGCAAAAGCACTCTGCCAAAATGCATTATAAGTCTATGGGATTGCATGCTTGTTAACATTAGCTGTAACATTTGGGAAAGTTATCAGGGCTGCAAATTCAATATGGCATTAGAATTAGCTTCCAACACTACACCATCAACAAGTTTTGCATCAAGGAAAAGCAACAGAAACACTTGCAAAAGTACTCTGCCAAAATGCATAGCAAGTCTATGGGATTGCATGCTTGTTAACGTTAGCTGTAACATTTGGGAAAGTTATCAGCGCTGCAAATCCAATATGGCATTAGAATTAGCTTCCAACACCTACAAATTCAACAAGTTTTGCATCAAGGAAAAGCAACAGAAACACTTGCAAAAGCACTCTGCCAAAATGCATAGCAAGTCTATGGGAATGCATTCTGGATAACATTAGCTGTAACTTTTGGGAAAGTGGTCAGGGCTGCAAATCCAATATGGCATAAGAATTAGCTTCCAACAATACACCTTCAACAAGTTTTGCATCAAGGAAAAGCAACAGAAACACTTGCAAAAGCACTCTGCCAAAATGCATTATAAGTCTATGGGATTGCATGCTTGTTAACATTAGCTGTAACATTTGGGAAAGTTATCAGGGCTGCAAATTCAATATGGCATTAGAATTAGCTTCCAACACTACACCTTCAACAAGTTTTGCATCAAGGAAAAGCAACAGAAACACTTGCAAAAGCACTCTGCCAAAATGCATAGCAAGTCAATGGGAATGCATTCTGGATAACATTATCTGTAACTTTTGGGAAAGTGGTCAGGGCTGCAAATCCAATATGGCATTAGAATTAGCTTCCAACACTACACCTTCAACAAGTTTTGCATCAAGGAAAAGCAACAGAAACACTTGCAAAAGCACTCTGCCAAAATGCATTATAAGTCTATGGGATTGCATGCTTGTTAACATTAGCTGTAACATTTGTGAAAGTTATCAGGGCTGCAAATCCAATATGGCATTAGAATTAGCTTCCAACACTACACCTTCAACAAGTTTTGCATCAAGGAAAAGCAACAGAAGCACTTGCAAAAGCACTCTGCCAAAATGCATAGCAAGTCTATGGGATTGCATGCTTGTTAACATTAGCTGTAACATTTGGGAATGCTATCAGGGCTGCAAATCCAATATGGCATTAGAATTAGCTTCCAACACTACACCTTCAACAAGTTTTGAATCAAGGAAAAGCAACAGGAACACTTGCAAAAGCACTCTGCCAAAATGCATAGCAAGTCTATGGGAATGCATTCTGGAAAACATTAGCTGTATTTTTTGTGAAAGTGGTCAGGGCTACAAATCCAATATGGCATTAGAATTAGCTTCCAACACTACACCATCAACAAGTTTTGCATCAAGGAAAAGCAACAGAAACACTTGCAAAAGCACTCTGCCAAAATGCATAGCAAGTCTATGGGAATGCATTCTGGAAAACATTAGCTGTATTTTTTGTGAAAGTGGTCAGGGCTACAAATCCAATATGGCATTAGAATTAGCTTCCAACACTACAACTTCAACAAGTTTTGCATCAAGGAAAAGCAACAGAAACACTTGCAAAAGCACTCTGCCAGAATGCATTATAAGTCTAAGGGATTGCATGCTTGTTAACATTAGCTGTAACATTTGTGAAAGTTATCAGGGCCGCAAATCCAATATAGCATTAGAATTAGCTTCCAACACTACACCTTCAACAAGTTTTGCATCAAGGAAAAGCAACAGAAGCACTTGCAAAAGCACTCTGCCAAAATGCATAGCAAGTCTATGGGATTGCATGCTTGTTAACATTAGCTGTAACATTTGGGAATGCTATCAGGGCTGCAAATCCAATATGGCATTAGAATTAGCTTCCAACACTACACCTTCAACAAGTTTTGAATCAAGGAAAAGCAACAGGAACACTTGCAAAAGCACTCTGCCAAAATGCATAGCAAGTCTATGGGAATGCATTCTTGTTAAATCTCTTTTTATTAAGTTTTTAATATCAAAAAGTATCAGGGGTACAGAAGATGAAGAAGGGGGGGGATACAAAGAAAAAGACAAAAAGAAAGAAAAAGTTTTCCACACCTACAAGAAAATGTTTTTCAACAATATTTAACAGGATATTACATAAGCCGTTATGTTACATGACAGATATGTAAATTGTAAGTTACTCATATAGTTGAACAAGATGTTTTTAATATTATCCAAGAAATAAATAACGATATTGCTATACATTCATTTATTTCTTTCCATATAAGAAATCCAGGATATGGGAATGCATTCTGGATAACATTAGCTGTAACTTTTGGGAAAGTGGTCAGGGCTGCAAATCCAATATGGCATTAGAATTAGCTTCCAACAATACACCTTCAACAAGTTTTGCATCAAGGAAAAGCAACAGAAACACTTGCAAAAGCACTCTGCCAAAATGCATTATAAGTCTATGGGATTGCATGCTTGTTAACATTAGCTGTAACATTTGGGAAAGTTATCAGGGCTGCAAATTCAATATGGCATTAGAATTAGCTTCCAACACTACACCTTCAACAAGTTTTGCATCAAGGAAAAGCAACAGAAACACTTGCAAAAGCACTCTGCCAAAATGCATAGCAAGTCTATGGGAATGCATTCTGGAAAACATTAGCTGTATTTTTTGTGAAAGTGGTCAGGGCTGCAAATCCAATATAGCATTAGAATTAGCTTCCAACAATACACCTTCAACAAGTTTTGCATCAAGGAAAAGCAACAGAAACACAAAGCACTCTGCCAAAATGCATTATAAGTCTATGGGATTACATGCTTTTTAACGTTAGCTGTAACATTTGTGAAAGTTATCAGTGCTGCAAATCCAATATGGCATTAGAATTAGCTTCCAACACCTACAAATTCAACAAGTTTTGCATCAAGGAAAAGCAACAGAAACACTTGCAAAAGCACTCTGCCAAAATGCATTATAAGTCTATGGGATTGCATGCTTGTTAACATTAGCTGTAACATTTGGGAAAGTTATCCGGGCTGCAAATTCAATATGGCATTAGAATTAGCTTCCAACACTACACCATCAACAAGTTTTGCATCAAGGAAAAGCAACAGAAACACTTGCAAAAGTACTCTGCCAAAATGCATAGCAAGTCTATGGGATTGCATGCTTGTTAACGTTAGCTGTAACATTTGGGAAAGTTATCAGCGCTGCAAATCCAATATGGCATTAGAATTAGCTTCCAACACCTACAAATTCAACAAGTTTTGCATCAAGGAAAAGCAACAGAAACACTTGCAAAAGCACTCTGCCAAAATGCATAGCAAGTCTATGGGAATGCATTCTGGATAACATTAGCTGTAACTTTTGGGAAAGTGGTCAGGGCTGCAAATCCAATATGGCATAAGAATTAGCTTCCAACAATACACCTTCAACAAGTTTTGCATCAAGGAAAAGCAACAGAAACACTTGCAAAAGCACTCTGCCAAAATGCATTATAAGTCTATGGGATTGCATGCTTGTTAACATTAGCTGTAACATTTGGGAAAGTTATCAGGGCTGCAAATTCAATATGGCATTAGAATTAGCTTCCAACACTACACCTTCAACAAGTTTTGCATCAAGGAAAAGCAACAGAAACACTTGCAAAAGCACTCTGCCAAAATGCATAGCAAGTCAATGGGAATGCATTCTGGATAACATTATCTGTAACTTTTGGGAAAGTGGTCAGGGCTGCAAATCCAATATGGCATTAGAATTAGCTTCCAACACTACACCTTCAACAAGTTTTGCATCAAGGAAAAGCAACAGAAACACTTGCAAAAGCACTCTGCCAAAATGCATTATAAGTCTATGGGATTGCATGCTTGTTAACATTAGCTGTAACATTTGGGAAAGTTATCAGGGCTGCAAATTCAATATGGCATTAGAATTAGCTTCCAACACTACACCTTCAACAAGTTTTGCATCAAGGAAAAGCAACAGAAACACTTGCAAAAGCACTCTGCCAAAATGCATAGCAAGTCTATGGGATTGCATGCTTGTTAACATTAGCTGTAACATTTGGGAATGCTATCAGGGCTGCAAATCCAATATGGCATTAGAATTAGCTTCCAACACTACACCTTCAACAAGTTTTGAATCAAGGAAAAGCAACAGAAGCACTTGCAAAAGCACTCTGCCAAAATGCATAGCAAGTCTATGGGAATGAATTGTGGATAACATTAGCTGTAACTTTTGGGAAAGTGGTCAGGGCTGCAAATCCAATATGGCATTAGAATTAGCTTCCAACACTACACCTTTAACAAGTTTTGCATCAAGGAAAAGCAACAGAAACACTTGCAAAAGCACTCTGCCAAAATGCATAGCAAGTCTATGGGAATGCATTCTGGAAAACATTAGGTGTATTCTTTTGTGAAAGTGGTCAGGGCTACAAATCCAATATGGCATTAGAATTAGCTTCCAACACTACAACTTCAACAAGTTTTGCATCAAGGAAAAGCAACAGAAACACTTGCAAAAGCACTCTGCCAAAATGCATAGCAAGTCTATGGGAATGAATTGTGGTTAACATTAGCTGTAACTTTTGGGAAAGTAGTCAGGGCTGCAAATCCAATATGGCATTAGAATTAGCTTCCAACAATACACCTTCAACAAGTTTTGCATCAAGGAAAAGCAACAGAAACACTTGCAAAAGCACTCTTCCAAAATGCATAGCAAGTCTATGGGAATGCATTCTGGAAAACATTAGCTGTATTTTTTGTGAAAGTGGTCAGGGCTACAAATCCAATATGGCATTAGAATTAGCTTCCAACACTACAACTTCAACAAGTTTTGCATCAAGGAAAAGCAACAGAAACACTTGCAAAAGCACTCTGCCAAAATGCATTATAAGTCTATGGGATTGCATGCTTGTTAACATTAGCTGTAACATTTGTGAAAGTTATCAGGGCTGCAAATCCAATATGGCATTAGAATTAGCTTCCAACACTAGACCTTCAACAAGTTTTGCATCAAGGAAAAGCAACAGAAGCACTTGCAAAAGCACTCTGCCAAAATGCATAGCAGGTCTATGGGATTGCATGCTTGTTAACATTAGCTGTAACATTTGGGAATGCTATCAGGGCTGCAAATCCAATATGGCATTAGAATTAGCTTCCAACACTATACCTTCAAAAAGTTTTGAATCAAGGAAAAGCAACAGGAACACTTGCAAAAGCACTCTGCCAAAATGCATAGCAAGTCTATGTGAATGAATTCTGGATAACATTAGCTGTAACTTTTGGGAAAGTGGTCAGGGCTGCAAATCCAATATGGCATTAGAATTAGCTTCCAACAATACACCTTCAACACGTTTTGCATCAAGGAAAAGCAACAGAAACACTTGCAAAAGCACTCTGCCAAAATGCATTATAAATCTATGGGATTGCATGCTTGTTAACATTAGCTGTAACATTTGGGAAAGTTATCAGGGCTGCAAATTCAATATGGCATTAGAATTAGCTTCCAACACTACACCTTCAACAAGTTTTGCATCAAGGAAAAGCAACAGAAACACTTGCAAAAGCACTCTGCCAAAATGCATAGCAAGTCTATGGGAATGCATTCTGGAAAACATTAGCTGTATTTTTTGTGAAAGTGGTCAGGGCTACAAATCCAATATGGCATTAGAATTAGCTTCCAACACTACAACTTCAACAAGTTTTGCATCAAGGAAAAGCAACAGAAACACTTGCAAAAGCACTCTGCCAAAATGCATTATAAGTCTATGGGATTGCATGCTTGTTAACATTAGCTGTAACATTTGTGAAAGTGGTCAGGGCTGCAAATCCAATATGGCATTAGAATTAGCTTCCAACACTACACCTTCAACAAGTTTTGCATCAAGGAAAAGCAACAGAAACACTTGCAAAAGCACTCTGCCAAAATGCATAGCAAGTCTATGGGAATGAATTCTGGAAAACATTAGCTGTATTTTTTGTGAAAGTGGTCAGGGCTACAAATCCAATATGGCATTAGAATTAGCTTCCAACACTACAACTTCAACAAGTTTTGCATCAAGGAAAAGCAACAGAAACTCTTGCAAAAGCACTCTGCCAAAATGCATTATAAGTCTATGGGAATGCATGCTTGTTAACATTAGCGGTAACATTTGTGAAAGTTATCAGGGCTGCAAATCCAATATGGCATTAGAATTAGCTTCCAACAATACACCTTCAACACGTTTTGCATCAAGGAAAAGCAACAGAAACACTTGCAAAAGCACTCTGCCAAAATGCATTATAAATCTATGGGATTGCATGCTTGTTAACATTAGCTGTAACATTTGGGAAAGTTATCAGGGCTGCAAATTCAATATGGCATTAGAATTAGCTTCCAACACTACACCTTCAACAAGTTTTGCATCAAGGAAAAGCAACAGAAACACTTGCAAAAGCACTCTGCCAAAATGCATAGCAAGTCTATGGGAATGCATTCTGGAAAACATTAGCTGTATTTTTTGTGAAAGTGGTCAGGGCTACAAATCCAATATGGCATTAGAATTAGCTTCCAACACTACAACTTCAACAAGTTTTGCATCAAGGAAAAGCAACAGAAACACTTGCAAAAGCACTCTGCCAAAATGCATTATAAGTCTATGGGATTGCATGCTTGTTAACATTAGCTGTAACATTTGTGAAAGTGGTCAGGGCTGCAAATCCAATATGGCAATTAGAATTAGCTTCCAACACTACACCTTCAACAAGTTTTGCATCAAGGAAAAGCAACAGAAACACTTGCAAAAGCACTCTGCCAAAATGCATAGCAAGTCTATGGGAATGAATTCTGGAAAACATTAGCTGTATTTTTTGTGTGAAAGTGGTCAGGGCTACAAATCCAATATGGCATTAGAATTAGCTTCCAACACTACAACTTCAACAAGTTTTGCATCAAGGAAAAGCAACAGAAAACACTTGCAAAAGCACTCTGCCAAAATGCATTATAAGTCTATGGGAATGCATGCTTGTTAACATTAGCGGTAACATTTGTGAAAGTTATCAGGGCTGCAAATCCAATATGCATTAGAATTAGCTTCCAACACTACACCTTCAACAAGTTTTGCATCAAGGAAAAGCAACAGAAGCACTTGCAAAAGCACTCTGCCAAAATGCATAGCAGGTCTATGGGATTGCATGCTTGTTAACATTAGCTGTAACATTTGGGAATGCTAACAGGGCTGCAAATCCAATATGGCATTAGAATTAGCTTCCAAACACTACACCTTCAACAAGTTTTGAATCAAGGAAAAGCAACAGGAACTCTTGCAAAAGCACTCTGCCAAAATGCATAGCAAGTCTATGGGATTGCATGCTTGTTACCGTTAGCTGTAACATTTGGGAAAGTTATCAGTGCTGCAAAATCCAATATGGCATTAGAATTAGCTTCCAACACCTACAAATTCAACAAGTTTTGCATCAAGGAAAAGCAACAGAAACACTTGCAAAAGCACTCTGCCAAAATGCATTATAAGTCTATGGGATTGCATGCTTGTTAACATTAGCTGTAACATTTGGGAAAGTTATCAGGGCTGCAAATTCAATATGGCATTAGAATTAGCTTCCAACACTACACCATCAACAAGTTTTGCATCAAGGAAAAGCAACAGAAACACTTGCAAAAGTACTCTGCCAAAATGCATAGCAAGTCTATGGGATTGCATGCTTGTTAACGTTAGCTGTAACATTTGGGAAAGTTATCAGCGCTGCAAATCCAATATGGCATTAGAATTAGCTTCCAACACCTACAAATTCAACAAGTTTTGCATCAAAGGAAAAGCAACAGAAACACTTGCAAAAGCACTCTGCCAAAATGCATAGCAAGTCTATGGGAATGCATTCTGGATAACATTAGCTGTAACTTTTGGGAAAGTGGTCAGGGCTGCAAATCCAATATGGCATAAGAATTAGCTTCCAACAATACACCTTCAACAAGTTTTGCATCAAGGAAAAGCAACAGAAACACTTGCAAAAGCACTCTGCCAAAATGCATTATAAGTCTATGGGATTGCATGCTTGTTAACATTAGCTGTAACATTTGGGAAAGTTATCAGGGCTGCAAATTCAATATGGCATTAGAATTAGCTTCCAACACTACACCTTCAACAAGTTTTGCATCAAGGAAAAGCAACAGAAACACTTGCAAAAGCACTCTGCAAAATGCATAGCAAGTCAATGGGAATGCATTCTGGATAACATTATCTGTAACTTTTGGGAAAGTGGTCAGGGCTGCAAATCCAATATGGCATTAGAATTAGCTTCCAACACTACACCTTCAACAAGTTTTGCATCAAGGAAAAGCAACAGAAACACTTGCAAAGCACTCTGCCAAAATGCATTCTAAGTCTATGGGATTGCATGCTTGTTAACATTAGCTGTAACATTTGTGAAAGTTATCAGGGCTGCAAATCCAATATGGCATTAGAATTAGCTTCAACACTACACCTTCAACAAGTTTTGCATCAAGGAAAAGCAACAGAAGCACTTGCAAAAGCACTCTGCCAAAATGCATAGCAAGTCTATGGGATTGCATGCTTGTTTAACATTAGCTGTAACATTTGGGAATGCTATCAGGGCTGCAAATCCAATATGGCATTAGAATTAGCTTCCAACACTACACTTCAACAAGTTTTGAATCAAGGAAAAGCAACAGGAACACTTGCAAAAGCACTCTGCCAAAATGCATAGCAAGTCTATGGGAATGCATTCTGGAAAACATTAGCTGTATTTTTTGTGAAAGTGGTCAGGGCTACAAATCCAATATGGCATTAGAATTAGCTTCCAACACTACACCATCAACAAGTTTGCATCAAGGAAAAGCAACAGAAACACTTGCAAAAGCACTCTGCCAAAATGCATAGCAAGTCTATGGGAATGCATTCTGGAAAACATTAGCTGTATTTTTTGTGAAAGTGGTCAGGGCTACAAATCCAATATGGCATTAGAATTAGCTTCCAAACACTACAACTTCAACAAGTTTTGCATCAAGGAAAAGCCAACAGAAACACTTGCAAAAGCACTCTGCCAGAATGCATTATAAGTCTAAGGGATTGCATGCTTGTTAACATTAGCTGTAACATTTGTGAAAGTTATCAGGGCCTGCAAATCCAATATAGCATTAGAATTAGCTTCCAACACTACACCTTCAACAAGTTTTGCATCAAGGAAAAGCAACAGAAGCACTTGCAAAAGCACTCTGCCAAAATGCATAGCAAGTCTATGGGATTGCATGCTTGTTAACATTAGCTGTAACATTTGGGAATGCTATCAGGGCTGCAAATCCAATATGGCATTAGAATTAGCTTCCAACACTACACCTTCAACAAGTTTTGAATCAAGGAAAGCAACAGGAACACTTGCAAAAGCACTCTGCCAAAATGCATAGCAAGTCTATGGGAATGCATTCTTGTTAATCTCTTTTTATTAAGTTTTTAATATCAAAAAGTATCAGGGTACAGAAGATGAAGAAGGGGGGGGATACAAAGAAAAAGACAAAAGAAAGAAAAAGTTTTCCACACCTACAAGAAATGTGTTTTCAACAATATTATAACAGGATATTACATAAGCCGTTATGTTACATGACAGATATGTAAATTGTAAGTTACTCATATAGTTGAACAAGATGTTTTTAATATTATCCAAGAAATAAATAACGATAGTGCTATACATTCATTTATTTCTTTCATATAAGAAATCCAGGATATGGAATGCATTCTGGATAACATTAGCTGTAACTTTTGGGAAAGTGGTCAGGGCTGCAAATCCAATATGGCATTAGAATTAGCTTCCAACAATACACCTTCAACAAGTTTTGCATCAAGGAAAAGCAACAGAAACACTTGCAAAAGCACTCTGCCAAAATGCATTATAAGTCTATGGGATTGCATGCTTGTTAACATTAGCTGTAACATTTGGGAAAGTTATCAGGGCTGCAAATTCAATATGGCATTAGAATTAGCTTCCAACACTACACCTTCAACAAGTTTTGCATCAAGGAAAAGCAACAGAAACACTTGCAAAGCACTCTGCCAAATGCATAGCAAGTCTATGGGAATGCATTCTGGAAAACATTAGCTGTATTTTTTGTGAAGTGGTCAGGGCTGCAAATCCAATATAGCATTAGGAATTAGCTTCCAACAATACACCTTCAACAAGTTTTGCATCAAGGAAAAGCAACAGAAACACAAAGCACTCTGCCAAAATGCATTATAAGTCTATGGGATTACATGCTTTTTAACGTTAGCTGTAACATTTGTGAAAGTTGATCAGTGCTGCAAATCCAATATGGCATTAGAATTAGCTTCCAACACCTACAAATTTCAACAAGTTTTGCATCAAGGAAAAGCAACAGAAACACTTGCAAAAGCACTCTGCCAAAATGCATTATAAGTCTATGGGATTGCATGCTTGTTAACATTAGCTGTAACATTTGGGAAAGTTATCCGGGCTGCAAATTCAATATGGCATTAGAATTAGCTTCCAACACTACACCATCAACAAGTTTTGCATCAAGGAAAAGCAACAGAAACACTTGCAAAAGTACTCTGCCAAAATGCATAGCAAGTCTATGGGATTGCATGCTTGTTAACGTTAGCTGTAACATTTGGGAAAGTTATCAGCGCTGCAAATCCAATATGGCATTAGAATTAGCTTCCAACACCTACAAATTCAACAAGTTTTGCATCAAGGAAAAGCAACAGAAACACTTGCAAAAGCACTCTGCCAAAATGCATAGCAAGTCTATGGAATGCATTCTGGATAACATTAGCTGTAACTTTTGGAAAGTGGTCAGGGCTGCAAATCCAATATGGCATAAGAATTAGCTTCCAACAATACACCTTCAACAAGTTTTGCATCAAGGAAAAGCAACAGAAAACACTTGCAAAAGCACTCTGCCAAAATGCATTATAAGTCTATGGGATTGCATGCTTGTTAACATTAGCTGTAACATTTGGGAAAGTTATCAGGGCTGCAAATTCAATATGGCATTAGAATTAGCTTCCAACACTACACCTTCAACAAGTTTTGCATCAAGGAAAAGCAACAGAAACACTTGCAAAAGCACTCTGCCAAAATGCATAGCAAGTCAATGGGAATGCATTCTGGATAACATTATCTGTAACTTTTGGGAAAGTGGTCAGGGCTGCAAATCCAATATGGCATTAGAATTAGCTTCCAACACTACACCTTCAACAAGTTTTGCATCAAGGAAATGCAACAGAAACACTTGCAAAAGCACTCTGCCAAAATGCATTATAAGTCTATGGGATTGCATGCTTGTTAACATTAGCTGTAACATTTGGGAAAGTTATCAGGGCTGCAAATTCAATATGCATTAGAATTAGCTTCCTACACTACACCTTCAACAAGTTTTGCATCAAGGAAAAGCAACAGAAACACTTGCAAAAGCACTCTGCCAAAATGCATAGCAAGTCTATGGGATTGCATGCTTGTTACATAGCTGTAACATTTGGGAATGCTATCAGGGCTGCAAATCCAATATGGCATTAGAATTAGCTTCCAACACTACACCTTCAACAAGTTTTGAATCAAGGAAAAGCAACAGAAGCACTTGCAAAAGCACTCTGCCAAAATGCATAGCAAGTCTATGGGAATGAATTGTGGATAACATTAGCTGTAACTTTTGGGAAAGTGGTCAGGGCTGCAAATCCAATATGGCATAAGAATTAGCTTCCAACAATACACCTTCAACAAGTTTTGCATCAAGGAAAAGCAACAGAAACACTTGCAAAAGCACTCTGCCAAAATGCATTATAAGTCTATGGGATTGCATGCTTGTTAACATTAGCTGTAACATTTGGGAAAGTTATCAGGGCTGCAAATTCAATATGGCATTAGAATTAGCTTCCAACACTACACCTTCAACAAGTTTGCATCAAGGAAAAGCAACAGAAACACTTGCAAAAGCACTCTGCCAAATGCATAGCAAGTCAATGGGAATGCATTCTGGATAACATTATCTGTAACTTTTGGGAAAGTGGTCAGGGCTGCAAATCCAATATGGCATTAGAATTAGCTTCCAACACTACACCTTCAACAAGTTTTGCATCAAGGAAAAGCAACAGAAACACTTGCAAAAGCACTCTGCCAAAATGCATTATAAGTCTATGGGATTGCATGCTTGTTAACATTAGCTGTAACATTTGTGAAAGTTATCAGGGCTGCAAATCAATATGGCATTAGAATTAGCTTCCAACACTACACCTTCAACAAGTTTTGCATCAAGGAAAAGCAACAGAAGCACTTGCAAAAGCACTCTGCCAAAATGCATAGCAAGTCTATGGGATTGCATGCTTGTTAACATTAGCTGTAACATTTGGGAATGCTATCAGGGCTGCAAATCCAATATGGCATTAGAATTAGCTTCCAACACTACACCTTCAACAAGTTTTGAATCAAGGAAAAGCAACAGGAACACTTGCAAAAGCACTCTGCCAAAATGCATAGCAAGTCTATGGGAATGCATTCTGGAAAACATTAGCTGTATTTTTTGTAAAAGTGGTCAGGGCTACAAATCCAATATGGCATTAGAATTAGCTTCCAACACTACAACTTCAACAAGTTTTGCATCAAGAAAAGCAACAGAAACACTTGCAAAAATACTCTGCCAAAATGCATAGCAAGTCTATGGAATGAATAGTGGATAACATTAGCTGTAACTTTTGGGAAAGTGGTCAGGGCTGCAAATCCAATATGGCATTAGAATTAGCTTAAAACACTACACCTTCAACAAGTTTTGCATCAAGGAAAAGCAACAGAAACACTTGCAAAAGCACTCTGCCAAAAATGCATAGCAAGTCTATGGGAATGCATTCTGGAAAACATTAGCTGTACTTTTTGTGAAAGTGGTCAGGGCTACAAATCCAATATGGCATTAGAATTAGCTTCCAACACAACAACTTCAACAAGTTTTGCATCAAGGAAAAGCAATAGAAACACTTGCAAAAGCACTCTGCCAGAATGCATTATAAGTCTAAGGGATTGCATGCTTGTTAACATTAGCTGTAACATTTGTGAAAGTTATCAGGGCCGCAAATCCAATATGGCATTAGAATTAGCTTCCAACACTACACCTTCAACAAGTTTTGCATCAAGGAAAAGCAACAGAAGCACTTGCAAAAGCACTCTGCCAAAATGCATAGCAAGTCTATGGGATTGCATGCTTGTTAACGTTAGCTGTAACATTTGGGAAAGTTATCAGTGCTGCAAATCCAATATGGCATTAGAATTTAGCTTCCAACACCTACAAATTCAACAAGTTTTGCATCAAGGAAAAAGCAACAGAAACACTTGCAAAAGCACTCTGCCAAAATGCATAGCAAGTCTATGGGAATGAATTGTGGATAACATTAGTTGTAACTTTTGGGAAAGTGGTCAGGGCTGCAAATCCAATATGGCATTAGAATTAGCTTCCAACACTACACCTTTAACAAGTTTTGCATCAAGGAAAAGCAACAGAAACACTTGCAAAAGCACTCTGCCAAAATGCATAGCAAGTCTATGGGAATGCATTCTGGAAAACATTAGGTGTATTTTTTTGTGAAAGTGGTCAGGGCTACAAATCCAATATGGCATTAGAATTAGCTTCAACACTACAACTTCAACAAGTTTTGCATCAAGGAAAAGCAACAGAAACACTTGCAAAAGCACTCTGCCAAATGCATAGCAAGGGTCTATGGGAATGAATTGTGGTTAACATTAGCTGTAACTTTTGGAAAGTAGTCCGGGCTGCAAATCCAATATGGCATTAGAATTAGCTTCCAACACTACAACTTCAACAAGTTTTGCATCAAGGAAAAGCAACAGAAACACTTGCAAAAGCACTCTGCCAAAATGCATTATAAGTCTAATGGATTGCATGCTTGTTAACATTAGCTGTAACATTTGTGAAAGTTATCAGGGCTGCAAATCCAATATGGCATTAGAATTAGCTTCCAACACTAGACCTTCAACAAGTTTTGCATCAAGAAAAGCAACAGAAGCACTTGCAAAAGCACTCTGCAAAATGCATAGCAGGTCTATGGGATTGCATGCTTGTTAACATTAGCTGTAACATTTGGGAATGCTATCAGGGCTGCAAATCCAATATGGCATTAGAATTAGCTTCCAACACTACACCTTCAAAAAGTTTTGAATCAAGGAAAAGCAACAGGAACACTTGCAAAAGCACTCTGCCAAAATGCATAGCAAGTCTATGTGAATGAATTCTGGATAACATTAGCTGTAACTTTTGGGAAAGTGGTCAGGGCTGCAAATCCAATATGGCATTAGAATTAGCTTCCAACAATACACCTTCAACACGTTTTGCATCAAGGAAAAGCAACAGAAACACTTGCAAAAGCACTCTGCCAAAATGCATTATAAATCTATGGGATTGCATGCTTGTTAACATTAGCTGTAACATTTGGGAAAGTTATCAGGGCTGCAAATTCAATATGGCATTAGAATTAGCTTCCAACACTACACCTTCAACAAGTTTTGCATCAAGGAAAAGCAACAGAAACACTTGCAAAAGCACTCTGCCAAAATGCATAGCAAGTCTATGGGAATGCATTCTGGAAAACATTAGCTGTATTTTTTGAGAAAGTGGTCAGGGCTACAAATCCAATATGGCATTAGAATTAGCTTCCAACACTACAACTTCAACAAGTTTTGCATCAAGGAAAAGCAACAGAAACACTTGCAAAAGCACTCTGCCAAAATGCATTATAAGTCTATGGGATTGCATGCTTGTTAACATTAGCTGTAACATTTGTGAAAGTGGTCAGGGCTGCAAATCCAATATGGCATTAGAATTAGCTTCCAACACTACACCTTCAACAAGTTTTGCATCAAGGAAAAGCAACAGAAACACTTGCAAAAGCACTCTGCCAAAATGCATAGCAAGTCTATGGGAATGAATTCTGGAAAACATTAGCTGTATTTTTTGTGAAAGTGGTCAGGGCTACAAATCCAATATGGCATTAGAATTAGCTTCCAACACTACAACTTCAACAAGTTTTGCATCAAGGAAAAGCAACAGAAACTCTTGCAAAAGCACTCTGCCAAAATGCATTATAAGTCTATGGGAATGCATGCTTGTTAACATTAGCGGTAACATTTGTGAAAGTTATCAGGGCTGCAAATCCAATATGGCATTAGAATTAGCTTCCAACAATACACCTTCAACACGTTTTGCATCAAGGAAAAGCAACAGAAACACTTGCAAAAGCACTCTGCCAAAATGCATTATAAATCTATGGGATTGCATGCTTGTTAACATTAGCTGTAACATTTGGGAAAGTTATCAGGGCTGCAAATTCAATATGGCATTAGAATTAGCTTCCAACACTACACCTTCAACAAGTTTTGCATCAAGGAAAAGCAACAGAAACACTTGCAAAAGCACTCTGCCAAAATGCATAGCAAGTCTATGGGAATGCATTCTGGAAAACATTAGCTGTATTTTTTGTGAAAGTGGTCAGGGCTACAAATCCAATATGGCATTAGAATTAGCTTCCAACACTACAACTTCAACAAGTTTTGCATCAAGGAAAAGCAACAGAAACACTTGCAAAAGCACTCTGCCAAAATGCATTATAAGTCTATGGGATTGCATGCTTGTTAACATTAGCTGTAACATTTGTGAAAGTGGTCAGGGCTGCAAATCCAATATGGCATTAGAATTAGCTTCCAACACTACACCTTCAACAAGTTTTGCATCAAGGAAAAGCAACAGAAACACTTGCAAAAGCACTCTGCCAAAATGCATAGCAAGTCTATGGGAATGAATTCTGGAAAACATTAGCTGTATTTTTTGTGAAAGTGGTCAGGGCTACAAATCCAATATGGCATTAGAATTAGCTTCCAACACTACAACTTCAACAAGTTTTGCATCAAGGAAAAGCAACAGAAACACTTGCAAAAGCACTCTGCCAAAATGCATTATAAGTCTATGGGAATGCATGCTTGTTAACATTAGCGGTAACATTTGTGAAAGTTATCAGGGCTGCAAATCCAATATGGCATTAGAATTAGCTTCCAACACTACACCTTCAACAAGTTTTGCATCAAGGAAAAGCAACAGAAGCACTTGCAAAAGCACTCTGCCAAAATGCATAGCAGGTCTATGGGATTGCATGCTTGTTAACATTAGCTGTAACATTTGGGAATGCTAACAGGGCTGCAAATCCAATATGGCATTAGAATTAGCTTCCAAACACTACACCTTCAACAAGTTTTGAATCAAGGAAAAGCAACAGGAACACTTGCAAAAGCACTCTGCCAAAATGCATAGCAAGTCTATGGGATTGCATGCTTGTTACCGTTAGCTGTAACATTTGGGAAAGTTATCAGTGCTGCAAAATCCAATATGGCATTAGAATTAGCTTCCAACACCTACAAATTCAACAAGTTTTGCATCAAGGAAAAGCAACAGAAACACTTGCAAAAGCACTCTGCCAAAATGCATTATAAGTCTATGGGAATGAATTGTGGATAACATTAGCTGTAAAATGCCTATCAAGTCTATGTGAATGAATTGTGGATAACATTAGCTGTAAACTTTTGGGAAAGTGGTCAGGGCTGCAAATCCAATATGGCATTAGAATTAGCTTCCAACACTACACCTTCAACAAGTTTTGCATCAAGGAAAAGCAACAGAAACACTTGCAAAAGCACTGCCAAAATGCATAGGAAGTCTATGGGAATGCATTCTGGAAAACATTAGCTGTATTTTTTGTGAAAGTGGTCAGGGCTACAAATCCAATATGGCATTAGAATTAGCTTCCAACACTACAACTTCAACAAGTTTTGCATCAAGGAAAAGCAACAGAAACACTTGCAAAAGCACTCTGCCAAAATGCATTATAAGTCTATGGGATTGCATGCTTGTTAACATTAGCTGTAACATTTGTGAAAGTTATCAGGGCTGCAAATCCAATATGGCATTAGAATTAGCTTCCAACACTACACCTTCAACAAGTTTTGCATCAAGGAAAAGCAACAGAAGCACTTGCAAAAGCACTCTGCCAAAATGCATAGCAAGTCTATGGGATTGCATTCTTGTTAACATTAGCTGTAACATTTGGGAATGCTATCAGGGCTGCAAATCCAATATGGCATTAGAATTAGCTTCCAACACTACACCTTCAACAAGTTTTGAATAAAGGAAAAGCAACAGGAACACTTGCAAAAGCACTCTGCCAAAATGCATAGCAAGTCTATGGGAATGCATTCTTGTTAAATCTCTTTTTATTAAGTTTTTAATATCAAAAAGTATCAGGGGTACAGAAGATGAAGAAGGGGGGGGGGATACAAAGAAAAAGACAAAAAGAAAGAAAAAGCTTTCCACACCTACAAGAAAATGTTTTTCAACAATATTTAACAGGATATTACATAAGCCGTTATGTTACATGACAGATATGTAAATTGTAAGTTACTCATATAGTTGAACAAGATGTTTTTAATATTATCCAAGAAATAAATAACGATATTGCTATACATTCATTTATTTCTTTCCATATAAGAAATCCAGGATATGGGAATGCATTCTGGATAACATTAGCTGTAACTTTTGGGAAAGTGGTCAGGGCTGCAAATCCAATATGGCATTAGAATTAGCTTCCAACAATACACCTTCAACGAGTTTTGCATCAAGGAAAAGCAACAGGAACACTTGCAAAAGCACTCTGCCAAAATGCATAGCAAGTCTATGGGAATGAATTGTGGATAACATTAGCTGTAACTTTTGGGAAAGTGGTCAGGGCTGCAAATCCAATATGGCATTAGAATTAGCATCCAACACTACAACTTCAACAAGTTTTGCATCAAGGAAAAGCAACAGAAACACTTGCAAAAGCACTCTGCCAAAATGCATTATAAGTCTATGGGATTGCATGCTTGTTAACATTAGCTGTAACATTTGGGAAAGTTATCAGGGCTGCAAATTCAATATGGCATTAGAATTAGCTTCCACCACTACACCTTCAACAAGTTTTGCATCAAGGAAAAGCAACAGAAACACTTGCAAAAGCACTCTGCCAAAATGCATAGCAAGTCTATGGGAATGCATTCTGGAAAACATTAGCTGTATTTTTTGTGAAAGTGGTCAGGGCTACAAATCCAATATGGCATTAGAATTAGCTTCCAACACTACAACTTCAACAAGTTTTGCATCAAGGAAAAGCAACAGAAACACTTGCAAAAGCACTCTGCCAAAATGCATTATAAGTCTATGGGATTGCATGCTTGTTAACATTAGCTGTAACATTTGGGAAAGTTATCAGGGCTGCAAATTCAATATGGCATTAGAATTAGCTTCCAACACTACACCTTCAACAAGTTTTGCATCAAGGAAAAGCAACAGAAACACTTGCAAAAGCACTCTGCCAAAATGCATAGCAAGTCTATGGGAATGCATTCTGGAAAACATTAGCTGTATTTTTTTGTGAAAGTGGTCAGGGCTGCAAATCCAATATGGCATTAGAATTAGCTTCCAACACTACACCTTCAACAAGTTTTGCATCAAGGAAAAGCAACAGAAACACTTGCAAAAGCACTCTGCCAAAATGCATAGCAAGTCTATGGGATTGCATGCTTGTTAACATTAGCTGTAACATTTGGGAATGCTATCAGGGCTGCAAATCCAATATGGCATTAGAATTAGCTTCCAACAATACACCTTCAACAAGTTTTGAATCAAGGAAAAGCAACAGGAACACTTGCAAAAGCACTCTGCCAAAATGCATAGCAAGTCTATGGGAATGCATTCTGGAAAACATTAGCTGTATTTTTTGTGAAAGTGGTCAGGGCTGCAAATCCAATATGGCATTAGAATTAGCTTCCAACACTACACCTTCAACAAGTTTTGCATCAAGGAAAAGCAACAGAAATACTTGCAAAAGCACTCTGCCAAAATGCATTATAAGTCTATGGGATTGCAAGCTTGTTAACATTAGCTGTAACATTTGGGAAAGTTATCAGGGCTGCAAATTCAATATGGCATTAGAATTAGCTTCCAACACTACACCTTCAACAAGTTTTGCATCAAGGAAAAGCAACAGAAACACTTGCAAAAGCACTCTGCCAAAATGCATAGCAAGTCTATGGGAATGCATTCTGGAAAACATTATCTGTATTTTTTTGTGAAAGTGGTCAGGGCTGCAAATCCAATATGGCATTAGAATTAGCTTCCAACACTACACCTTCAACAAGTTTTGCATCAAGGAAAAGCAACAGAAACACTTGCAAAAGCACTCTGCCAAAATGCATAGCAAGTCTATGGGATTGCATGCTTGTTAACATTAGCTGTAACATTTGGGAATGCTATCAGGGCTGCAAATCCAATATGGCATTAGAATTAGCTTCCAACACTACACCTTCAACAAGTTTTGAATCAAGGAAAAGCAACAGGAACACTTGCAAAAGCACTCTGCCAAAATGCATAGCAAGTCTATGGGAATGCATTCTGGATAACATGAGCTGTAACTTTTGGGAAAGTTGTCAGGGCTGCAAATCCAATATGGCATAAGAATTAGCTTCCAACAATACACCTTCAACAAGTTTTGCATCAAGGAAAAGCAACAGAAACACTTGCAAAAGCACTCTGCCAAAATGCATTATAAGTCTATGGGATTGCATGCTTGTTAACATTAGCTGTAACATTTGGGAAAGTTATCAGGGCTGCAAATTCAATATGCCATTAGAATTAGCTTCCAACACTACACCTTCAACAAGTTTTGCATCAAGGAAAAGCAACAGAAACACTTGCAAAAGCACTCTGCCAAAATGCATAGCAAGTCTATGGGAATGCATTCTGGAAAACATTAGCTGTATTTTTTGTGAAAGTGGTCAGGGCTGCAAATCCAATATGGCATTAGAATTAGCTTCCAACACTACACCTTCAACAAGTTTTGCATCAAGGAAAAGCAACAGAAACACTTGCAAAAGCACTCTGCCAAAATGCATTATAAGTCTATGGGATTGCATGCTTGTTAACATTAGCTGTAACATTTGTGAAAGTTATCAGGGCTGCAAATCCAATATGGCATTAGAATTAGCTTCCAACACTACACCTTCAACAAGTTTTGCATCAAGGAAAAACAGAAGCACTTGCAAAAGCACTCTGCCAAAATGCATAGCAAGTCTATGGGAATGCATTCTGGATAACATTAGCTGTAACTTTTGGGAAAGTGGTCAGGGCTGGAAATCCAATATGGCATTAGAATTAGCTTCCAACACTACACCTTCAACGAGTTTTGCATCAAGGAAAAGCAACAGAAACACTTGCAAAAGCACTCTGCCAAAATGCATTATAAGTCTATGGGATTGCATGCTTGTTAACATTAGCTGTAACATTTGGGAAAGTTATCAGGGCTGCAAATTCAATATGGCATTAGAATAAGCTTCCAACACTACACCTTCAACAAGTTTTGCATCCAGGAAAAGCAACAGAAACACTTGCAAAAGCACTCTGCCAAAATGCATAGCAAGTCTATGGGAATGCATTCTGGAAAACATTAGCTGTATTTTTTGTGAAAGTGGTCAGGGCTGCAAATCCAAAATGGCATTAGAATTAGCTTCCAACACTACACCTTCAACAAGTTTTGCATCAAGGAAAAGCAACAGAAACACTTGCAAAAGCACTCTGCCAAAATGCATTATAAGTCTATGGGATTTCATGCTTGTTAACATTAGCTGTAACATTTGGGAAAGTTATCAGGGCTGCAAATTCAATATGGCATTAGAATTAGCTTCCAACACTACACCTTCAACAAGTTTTGAATCAAGGAAAAGCAACAGGAACACTTGCAAAAGCACTCTGCCAAAATGCCTAGCAAGTCTATGTGAATGAATTGTGGATAACATTAGTTGTAACTTTTGGGAAAGTGGTCAGGGCTGCAAATCCAATATGGCATTAGAATTAGCTTCCAACACTACACCTTCAACGAGTTTTGCATCAAGGAAAAGCAACAGAAACACTTGCAAAAGCACTCTGCCAAAATGCATTATAAGTCTATGGGATTGCATGCTTGTTAACATTAGCTGTAACATTTGGGAAAGTTATCAGGGCTGCAAATTCAATATGGCATTAGAATAAGCTTCCAACACTACACCTTCAACAAGTTTTGCATCAAGGAAAAGCAACAGAAACACTTGCAAAAGCACTCTGCCAAAATGCATAGCAAGTCTATGGGAATGCATTCTGGAAAACATTAGCTGTATTTTTTGTGAAAGTGGTCAGGGCTACAAATCCAATATGGCATTAGAATTAGCTTCCAACACTACAACTTCAACAAGTTTTGCATCAAGGAAAAGCAACAGAAACACTTGCAAAAGCACTCTGCCAAAATGCATTATAAGTCTATGGGATTGCATGCTTGTTAACATTAGCTGTAACATTTGGGAAAGTTATCAGGGCCGCAAATCCAATATGGCATTAGAATTAGCTTCCAACACTACACCTTCAACAAGTTTTGCATCAAGGAAAAGCAACAGAAACACTTGCAAAAGCACTCTGCCAAAATGCATAGCAAGTCTATG
The DNA here is from genome assembly GCA_038501925.1 of Xenopus petersii. NCBI lineage: Eukaryota > Metazoa > Chordata > Amphibia > Anura > Pipidae > Xenopus > Xenopus petersii. The sequence goes on from JBCGBM010000289.1 coordinate 29,160, forward strand.
GGATTGCATGCTTGTTAACGTTAGCTGTAACATTTGGGAAAGTTATCAGTGCTCCAAAATCCAATATGGCATTAGAATTAGCTTCCAACACCTACAAATTCAACAAGTTTTGCATCAAGGAAAAGCAACAGAAACACTTGCAAAAGCACTCTGCCAAAATGCATAGCAAGTCTATGGGAATGAATTGTGGATAACATTAGCTGTAAAATGCCTAGCAAGTCTATGTGAATGAATTGTGGATAACATTAGCTGTAAACTTTTTGGAAAGTGATCAGGGCTGCAAATCCAATATGGCATTAGAATTAGCTTCCAACACTACACCTTCAACAAGTTTTGCATCAAGGAAAAGCAACAGAAATACTTGCAAAAGCACTCTGCCAAAATGCATAGCAAGTCTATGGGAATGCATTCTGGAAAACATTAGCTGTATTTTTTGTGAAAGTGGTCAGGGCTACAAATCCAATATGGCATTAGAATTAGCTTCCAACACTACAACTTCAACAAGTTTTGCATCAAGGAAAAGCAACAGAAACACTTGCAAAAGCACTCTGCCAAAATGCATTATAAGTCTATGGGATTGCATGCTTGTTAACATTAGCTGTAACATTTGTGAAAGTTATCAGGGCTGCAAATCCAATATGGCATTAGAATTAGCTTCCAACACTACACCTTCAACAAGTTTTGCATCAAGGAAAAGCAACAGAAGCACTTGCAAAAGCACTCTGCCAAAATGCATAGCAAGTCTATGGGATTGCATGCTTGTTAACATTAGCTGTAACATTTGGGAATGCTATCAGGGCTGCAAATCCAATATGGCATTAGAATTAGCTTCCAACACTACACCTTCAACAAGTTTTGAATCAAGGAAAAGCAACAGGAACACTTGCAAAAGCACTCTGCCAAAATGCATAGCAAGTCTATGGGAATGCATTCTTGTTAAATCTCTTTTTATTAAGTTTTTAATATCAAAAAGTATCAGGGGTACAGAAGATGAAGAAGGGGGGGGGATACAAAGAAAAAGACAAAAAGAAAGAAAAAGTTTTCCACACCTACAAGAAAATGTTTTTCAACAATATTTAACAGGATATTACATAAGCCGTTATGTTACATGACAGATATGTAAATTGTAAGTTACTCATATAGTTGAACAAGATGTTTTTAATATTATCCAAGAAATAAATAACGATATTGCTATACATTCATTTATTTCTTTCCATATAAGAAATCCAGGATATGGGAATGCATTCTGGATAACATTAGCTGTAACTTTTGGGAAAGTGGTCAGGGCTGCAAATCCAATATGGCATTAGAATTAGCTTCCAACAATACACCTTCAACGAGTTTTGCATCAAGGAAAAGCAACAGGAACACTTGCAAAAGCACTCTGCCAAAATGCATAGCAAGTCTATGGGAATGAATTGTGGATAACATTAGCTGTAACTTTTGGGAAAGTGGTCAGGGCTGCAAATCCAATATGGCATTAGAATTAGCTTCCAACACTACACCTTCAACGAGTTTTGCATCAAGGAAAAGCAACAGGAACACTTGCAAAAGCACTCTGCCAAAATGCATAGCAAGTCTATGGGAATGAATTGTGGATAACATTAGCTGTAACATTTGGGAAAGTTATCAGTGCTCCAAAATCCAATATGGCATTAGAATTAGCTTCCAACACCTACAAATTCAACAAGTTTTGCATCAAGGAAAAGCAACAGAAACACTTGCAAAAGCACTCTGCCAAAATGCATTATAAGTCTATGGGATTGCATGCTTGTTAACATTAGCTGTAACATTTGGGAAAGTTATCAGGGCTGCAAATTCAATATGGCATTAGAATAAGCTTCCAACACTACACCTTCAACAAGTTTTGCATCCAGGAAAAGCAACAGAAACACTTGCAAAAGCACTCTGCCAAAATGCATAGCAAGTCTATGGGAATGCATTCTGGAAAACATTAGCTGTATTTTTTGTGAAAGTGGTCAGGGCTGCAAATCCAAAATGGCATTAGAATTAGCTTCCAACACTACACCTTCAACAAGTTTTGCATCAAGGAAAAGCAACAGAAACACTTGCAAAAGCACTCTGCCAAAATGCATTATAAGTCTATGGGATTGCATGCTTGTTAACATTAGCTGTAACATTTGGGAAAGTTATCAGGGCTGCAAATTCAATATGGCATTAGAATTAGCTTCCAACACTACACCTTCAACAAGTTTTGAATCAAGGAAAAGCAACAGGAACACTTGCAAAAGCACTCTGCCAAAATGCCTAGCAAGTCTATGTGAATGAATTGTGGATAACATTAGTTGTAACTTTTGGGAAAGTGGTCAGGGCTGCAAATCCAATATGGCATTAGAATTAGCTTCCAACACTACACCTTCAACGAGTTTTGCATCAAGGAAAAGCAACAGAAACACTTGCAAAAGCACTCTGCCAAAATGCATTATAAGTCTATGGGTTTGCATGCTTGTTAACATTAGCTGTAACATTTGGGAAAGTTATCAGGGCTGCAAATTCAATATGGCATTAGAATAAGCTTCCAACACTACACCTTCAACAAGTTTTGCATCAAGGAAAAGCAACAGAAACACTTGCAAAAGCACTCTGCCAAAATGCATAGCAAGTCTATGGGAATGCATTCTGGAAAACATTAGCTGTATTTTTTGTGAAAGTGGTCAGGGCTACAAATCCAATATGGCATTAGAATTAGCTTCCAACACTACAACTTCAACAAGTTTTGCATCAAGGAAAAGCAACAGAAACACTTGCAAAAGCACTCTGCCAAAATGCATTATAAGTCTATGGGATTGCATGCTTGTTAACATTAGCTGTAACATTTGGGAAAGTTATCAGGGCCGCAAATCCAATATGGCATTAGAATTAGCTTCCAACACTACACCTTCAACAAGTTTTGCATCAAGGAAAAGCAACAGAAACACTTGCAAAAGCACTCTGCCAAAATGCATAGCAAGTCTATGGGATTGCATGCTTGTTAACGTTACCTGTAACATTTGGGAAAGTTATCAGTGCTCCAAAATCCAATATGGCATTAGAATTAGCTTCCAACACCTACAAATTCAACAAGTTTTGCATCAAGGAAAAGCAACAGAAACACTTGCAAAAGCACTCTGCCAAAATGCATAGCAAGTCTATGGGAATGAATTGTGGATAACATTAGCTGTAAAATGCCTAGCAAGTCTATGTGAATGAATTGTGGATAACATTAGCTGTAAACTTTTGGGAAAGTGATCAGGGCTGCAAATCCAATATGGCATTAGAATTAGCTTCCAACACTACACCTTCAACAAGTTTTGCATCAAGGAAAAGCAACAGAAACACTTGCAAAAGCACTCTGCCAAAATGCATAGCAAGTCTATGGGAATGCATTCTGGAAAACATTAGCTGTAATTTTTTGTGAAAGTGGTCAGGGCTACAAATCCAATATGGCATTAGAATTAGCTTCCAACACTACAACTTCAACAAGTTTTGCATCAAGGAAAAGCAACAGAAACACTTGCAAAAGCACTCTGCCAAAATGCATTATAAGTCTATGGGATTGCATGCTTGTTAACATTAGCTGTAACATTTGTGAAAGTTATCAGGGCTGCAAATCCAATATGGCATTAGAATTAGCTTCCAACACTACACCTTCAACAAGTTTTGCATCAAGGAAAAGCAACAGAAGCACTTGCAAAAGCACTCTGCCAAAATGCATAGCAAGTCTATGGGATTGCATGCTTGTTAACATTAGCTGTAACATTTGGGAATGCTATCAGGGCTGCAAATCCAATATGGCATTAGAATTAGCTTCCAACACTACACCTTCAACAAGTTTTGAATCAAGGAAAAGCAACAGGAACACTTGCAAAAGCACTCTGCCAAAATGCATAGCAAGTCTATGGGAATGCATTCTTGTTAAATCTCTTTTTATTAAGTTTTTAATATCAAAAAGTATCAGGGGTACAGAAGATGAAGAAGGGGGGGGGATACAAAGAAAAAGACAAAAAGAAAGAAAAAGTTTTCCACACCTACAAGAAAATGTTTTTCAACAATATTTAACAGGATATTACATAAGCCGTTATGTTACATGACAGATATGTAAATTGTAAGTTACTCATATAGTTGAACAAGATGTTTTTAATATTATCCAAGAAATAAATAACGATATTGCTATACATTCATTTATTTCTTTCCATATAAGAAATCCAGGATATGGGAATGCATTCTGGATAACATTAGCTGTAACTTTTGGGAAAGTGGTCAGGGCTGCAAATCCAATATGGCATTAGAATTAGCTTCCAACAATACACCTTCAACGAGTTTTGCATCAAGGAAAAGCAACAGGAACACTTGCAAAAGCACTCTGCCAAAATGCATAGCAAGTCTATGGGAATGACTTGTGGATAACATTAGCTGTAACTTTTGGGAAAGTGGTCAGGGCTGCAAATCCAATATGGCATTAGAATTAGCTTCCAACAATACACCTTCAACGAGTTTTGCATCAAGGAAAAGCAACAGGAACACTTGCAAAAGCACTCTGCCAAAATGCATAGCAAGTCTATGGGAATGAATTGTGGATAACATTAGCTGTAACTTTTGGGAAAGTGGTCAGGGCTGCAAATCCAATATGGCATTAGAATTAGCTTCCAACACTACACCTTCAACGAGTTTTGCATCAAGGAAAAGCAACAGGAACACTTGCAAAAGCACTCTGCCAAAATGCATAGCAAGTCTATGGGAATGAATTGTGGATAACATTAGCTGCAACATTTGGGAAAGTTATCAGTGCTCCAAAATCCAATATGGCATTAGAATTAGCTTCCAACACCTACAAATTCAACAAGTTTTGCATCAAGGAAAAGCAACAGAAACACTTGCAAAAGCACTCTGCCAAAATGCATAGCAAGTCTATGGGAATGAATTGTGGATAACATTAGCTGTAAAATGCCTAGCAAGTCTATGTGAATGAATTGTGGATAACATTAGCTGTAAACTTTTGGGAAAGTGATCAGGGCTGCAAATCCAATATGGCATTAGAATTAGCTTCCAACACTACACCTTCAACAAGTTTTGCATCAAGGAAAAGCAACAGAAACACTTGCAAAAGCACTCTGCCAAAATGCATAGCAAGTCTATGGGAATGCATTCTGGAAAACATTAGCTGTATTTTTTGTGAAAGTGGTCAGGGCTACAAATCCAATATGGCATTAGAATTAGCTTCCAACACTACAACTTCAACAAGTTTTGCATCAAGGAAAAGCAACAGAAACACTTGCAAAAGCACTCTGCCAAAATGCATAGCAAGTCTATGGGAATGAATTGTGGTTAACATTAGCTGTAACTTTTGGGAAAGTAGTCAGGGCTGCAAATCCAATATGGCATTAGAATTAGCTTCCAACACTACACCTTCAACAAGTTTTGCATCAAGGAAAAGCAACAGAAACACTTGCAAAAGCACTCTTCCAAAATGCATAGCAAGTCTATGGGAATGCATTCTGGAAAACATTAGCTGTATGTTTTTGTGAAAGTGGTCAGGGCTACAAATCCAATATGGCATTAGAATTAGCTTCCAACACTACAACTTCAACAAGTTTTGCATCAAGGAAAAGCAACAGAAACACTTGCAAAAGCACTCTGCCAAAATGCATTATAAGTCTATGGGATTGCATGCTTGTTAACATTAGCTGTAACATTTGTGAAAGTTATCAGGGCTGCAAATCCAATATGGCATTAGAATTAGCTTCCAACACTACACCTTCAACACGTTTTGCATCAAGGAAAAGCAACAGAAGCACTTGCAAAAGCACTCTGCCAAAATGCATAGCAGGTCTATGGGATTGCATGCTTGTTAACATTAGCAGTAACATTTGGGAATGCTATCAGGGCTGCAAATCCAATATGGCATTAGAATTAGCTTCCAACACTACACCTTCAAAAAGTTTTGAATCAAGGAAAAGCAACAGGAACACTTGCAAAAGCACTCTGCCAAAATGCATAGCAAGTCTATGGGAATGCATTCTGGATAACATTAGCTGTAACTTTGGGGAAAGTGGTCAGGGCTGCAAATCCAATATGGCATTAGAATTAGCTTCCAACAATACACCTTCAACAAGTTTTGCATCAAGGAAAAGCAACAGAAACACTTGCAAAAGCACTCTGCCAAAATGCATTATAAGTCTATGGGATTGCATGCTTGTTAACATTAGCTGTAACATTTGGGAAAGTTATCAGGGCTGCAAATTCAATATGCCATTAGAATTAGCTTCCAACACTACACCTTCAACAAGTTTTGCATCAAGGAAAAGCAACAGAAACACTTGCAAAAGCACTCTGCCAAAATGCATAGCAAGTCTATGGGAATGCATTCTGGAAAACATTAGCTGTATTTTTTGTGAAAGTGGTCAGGGCTGCAAATCCAATATGGCATTAGAATTAGCTTCCAACACTACACCTTCAACAAGTTTTGCATCAAGGAAAAGCAACAGAAACACTTGCAAAAGCACTCTGCCAAAATGCATTATAAGTCTATGGGATTGCATGCTTGTTAGCTGTAACATTTGTGAAAGTTATCAGGGCTGCAAATCCAATATGGCATTAGAATTAGCTTCCAACACTACACCTTCAACAAGTTTTGCATCAAGGAAAAACAGAAGCACTTGCAAAAGCACTCTGCCAAAATGCATAGCAAGTCTATGGGAATGCATTCTGGATAACATTAGCTGTAACTTTTGGGAAAGTGGTCAGGGCTGGAAATCCAATATGGCATTAGAATTAGCTTCCAACACTACACCTTCAACGAGTTTTGCATCAAGGAAAAGCAACAGAAACACTTGCAAAAGCACTCTGCCAAAATGCATTATAAGTCTATGGGATTGCATGCTTGTTAACATTAGCTGTAACATTTGGGAAAGTTATCAGGGCTGCAAATTCAATATGGCATTAGAATAAGCTTCCAACACTACACCTTCAACAAGTTTTGCATCCAGGAAAAGCAACAGAAACACTTGCAAAAGCACTCTGCCAAAATGCATAGCAAGTCTATGGGAATGCATTCTGGAAAACATTAGCTGTATTTTTTGTGAAAGTGGTCAGGGCTGCAAATCCAAAATGGCATTAGAATTAGCTTCCAACACTACACCTTCAACAAGTTTTGCATCAAGGAAAAGCAACAGAAACACTTGCAAAAGCACTCTGCCAAAATGCATTATAAGTCTATGGGATTGCATGCTTGTTAACATTAGCTGTAACATTTGGGAAAGTTATCAGGGCTGCAAATTCAATATGGCATTAGAATTAGCTTCCAACACTACACCTTCAACAAGTTTTGAATCAAGGAAAAGCAACAGGAACACTTGCAAAAGCACTCTGCCAAAATGCCTAGCAAGTCTATGTGAATGAATTGTGGATAACATTAGTTGTAACTTTTGGGAAAGTGGTCAGGGCTGCAAATCCAATATGGATTTAGAATTAGCTTCCAACACTACACCTTCAACGAGTTTTGCATCAAGGAAAAGCAACAGAAACACTTGCAAAAGCACTCTGCCAAAATGCATTATAAGTCTATGGGATTGCATGCTTGTTAACATTAGCTGTAACATTTGGGAAAGTTATCAGGGCTGCAAATTCAATATGGCATTAGAATAAGCTTCCAACACTACACCTTCAACAAGTTTTGCATCAAGGAAAAGCAACAGAAACACTTGCAAAAGCACTCTGCCAAAATGCATAGCAAGTCTATGGGAATGCATTCTGGAAAACATTAGCTGTATTTTTTGTGAAAGTGGTCAGGGCTACAAATCCAATATGGCATTAGAATTAGCTTCCAACACTACAACTTCAACAAGTTTTGCATCAAGGAAAAGCAACAGAAACACTTGCAAAAGCACTCTGCCAAAATGCATTATAAGTCTATGGGATTGCATGCTTGTTAACATTAGCTGTAACATTTGGGAAAGTTATCAGGGCCGCAAATCCAATATGGCATTAGAATTAGCTTCCAACACTACACCTTCAACAAGTTTTGCATCAAGGAAAAGCAACAGAAACACTTGCAAAAGCACTCTGCCAAAATGCATAGCAAGTCTATGGGATTGCATGCTTGTTAACGTTAGCTGTAACATTTGGGAAAGTTATCAGTGCTCCAAAATCCAATATGGCATTAGAATTAGCTTCCAACACCTACAAATTCAACAAGTTTTGCATCAAGGAAAAGCAACAGAAACACTTGCAAAAGCACTCTGCCAAAATGCATAGCAAGTCTATGGGAATGAATTGTGGATAACATTAGCTGTAAAATGCCTAGCAAGTCTATGTGAATGAATTGTGGATAACATTAGCTGTAAACTTTTGGGAAAGTGATCAGGGCTGCAAATCCAATATGGCATTAGAATTAGCTTCCAACACTACACCTTCAACAAGTTTTGCATCAAGGAAAAGCAACAGAAATACTTGCAAAAGCACTCTGCCAAAATGCATAGCAAGTCTATGGGAATGCATTCTGGAAAACATTAGCTGTATTTTTTGTGAAAGTGGTCAGGGCTACAAATCCAATATGGCATTAGAATTAGCTTCCAACACTACAACTTCAACAAGTTTTGCATCAAGGAAAAGCAACAGAAACACTTGCAAAAGCACTCTGCCAAAATGCATTATAAGTCTATGGGATTGCATGCTTGTTAACATTAGCTGTAACATTTGTGAAAGTTATCAGGGCTGCAAATCCAATATGGCATTAGAATTAGCTTCCAACACTACACCTTCAACAAGTTTTGCATCAAGGAAAAGCAACAGAAGCACTTGCAAAAGCACTCTGCCAAAATGCATAGCAAGTCTATGGGATTGCATGCTTGTTAACATTAGCTGTAACATTTGGGAATGCTATCAGGGCTGCAAATCCAATATGGCATTAGAATTAGCTTCCAACACTACACCTTCAACAAGTTTTGAATCAAGGAAAAGCAACAGGAACACTTGCAAAAGCACTCTGCCAAAATGCATAGCAAGTCTATGGGAATGCATTCTTGTTAAATCTCTTTTTATTAAGTTTTTAATATCAAAAAGTATCAGGGGTACAGAAGATGAAGAAGGGGGGGGGATACAAAGAAAAAGACAAAAAGAAAGAAAAAGTTTTCCACACCTACAAGAAAATGTTTTTCAACAATATTTAACAGGATATTACATAAGCCGTTATGTTACATGACAGATATGTAAATTGTAAGTTACTCATATAGTTGAACAAGATGTTTTTAATATTATCCAAGAAATAAATAACGATATTGCTATACATTCATTTATTTCTTTCCATATAAGAAATCCAGGATATGGGAATGCATTCTGGATAACATTAGCTGTAACTTTTGGGAAAGTGGTCAGGGCTGCAAATCCAATATGGCATTAGAATTAGCTTCCAACAATACACCTTCAACGAGTTTTGCATCAAGGAAAAGCAACAGGAACACTTGCAAAAGCACTCTGCCAAAATGCATAGCAAGTCTATGGGAATGAATTGTGGATAACATTAGCTGTAACTTTTGGGAAAGTGGTCAGGGCTGCAAATCCAATATGGCATTAGAATTAGCTTCCAACAATACACCTTCAACGAGTTTTGCATCAAGGAAAAGCAACAGGAACACTTGCAAAAGCACTCTGCCAAAATGCATAGCAAGTCTATGGGAATGAATTGTGGATAACATTAGCTGTAACTTTTGGGAAAGTGGTCAGGGCTGCAAATCCAATATGGCATTAGAATTAGCTTCCAACACTACACCTTCAACGAGTTTTGCATCAAGGAAAAGCAACAGGAACACTTGCAAAAGCACTCTGCCAAAATGCATAGCAAGTCTATGGGAATGAATTGTGGATAACATTAGCTGCAACATTTGGGAAAGTTATCAGTGCTCCAAAATCCAATATGGCATTAGAATTAGCTTCCAACACCTACAAATTCAACAAGTTTTGCATCAAGGAAAAGCAACAGAAACACTTGCAAAAGCACTCTGCCAAAATGCATAGCAAGTCTATGGGAATGAATTGTGGATAACATTAGCTGTAAAATGCCTAGCAAGTCTATGTGAATGAATTGTGGATAACATTAGCTGTAAACTTTTGGGAAAGTGATCAGGGCTGCAAATCCAATATGGCATTAGAATTAGCTTCCAACACTACACCTTCAACAAGTTTTGCATCAAGGAAAAGCAACAGAAACACTTGCAAAAGCACTCTGCCAAAATGCATAGCAAGTCTATGGGAATGCATTCTGGAAAACATTAGCTGTATTTTTTGTGAAAGTGGTCAGGGCTACAAATCCAATATGGCATTAGAATTAGCTTCCAACACTACAACTTCAACAAGTTTTGCATCAAAGAAAAGCAACAGAAACACTTGCAAAAGCACTCTGCCAAAATGCATAGCAAGTCTATGGGAATGAATTGTGGTTAACATTAGCTGTAACTTTTGGGAAAGTAGTCAGGGCTGCAAATCCAATATGGCATTAGAATTAGCTTCCAACACTACACCTTCAACAAGTTTTGCATCAAGGAAAAGCAACAGAAACACTTGCAAAAGCACTCTTCCAAAATGCATAGCAAGTCTATGGGAATGCATTCTGGAAAACATTAGCTGTATGTTTTTGTGAAAGTGGTCAGGGCTACAAATCCAATATGGCATTAGAATTAGCTTCCAACACTACAACTTCAACAAGTTTTGCATCAAGGAAAAGCAACAGAAACACTTGCAAAAGCACTCTGCCAAAATGCATTATAAGTCTATGGGATTGCATGCTTGTTAACATTAGCTGTAACATTTGTGAAAGTTATCAGGGCTGCAAATCCAATATGGCATTAGAATTAGCTTCCAACACTACACCTTCAACAAGTTTTGCATCAAGGAAAAGCAACAGAAGCACTTGCAAAAGCACTCTGCCAAAATGCATTATAAGTCTATGGGATTGCATGCTTGTTAACATTAGCTGTAACATTTGTGAAAGTTATCAGGGCTGCAAATAAAATATGGCATTAGAATTAGCTTCCAACACTACACCTTCAACAAGTTTTGCATCAAGGAAAAACAGAAGCACTTGCAAAAGCACTCTGCCAAAATGCATAGCAGGTCTATGGGATTGCATGCTTGTTAACATTAGCTGTAACATTTGGGAATGCTATCAGGGCTGCAAATCCAATATGGCATTAGAATTAGCTTCCAACACTACACCTTCAAAAAGTTTTGAATCAAGGAAAAGCAACAGGAACACTTGCAAAAGCACTCTGCCAAAATGCATAGCAAGTCTATGGGAATGCATTCTGGATAACATTAGCTGTAACTTTGGGGAAAGTGGTCAGGGCTGCAAATCCAATATGGCATTAGAATTAGCTTCCAACAATACACCTTCAACAAGTTTTGCATCAAGGAAAAGCAACAGAAACACTTGCAAAAGCACTCTGCCAAAATGCATTATAAATCTATGGGATTGCATGCTTGTTAACATTAGCTGTAACATTTGGGAAAGTTATCAGGGCTGCAAATTCAATATGGCATTAGAATTAGCTTCCAACACTACACCTTCAACAAGTTTTGCATCAAGGAAAAGCAACAGAAACACTTGCAAAAGCACTCTGCCAAAATGCATAGCAAGTCTATGGGAATGCATTCTGGAAAACATTAGCTGTATTTTTTGTGAAAGTGGTCAGGGCTACAAATCCAATATGGCATTAGAATTAGCTTCCAACACTACAACTTCAACAAGTTTTGCATCAAGGAAAAGCAACAGAAACACTTGCAAAAGCACTCTGCCAAAATGCATTATAAGTCTATGGGATTGCATGCTTGTTAACATTAGCTGTAACATTTGTGAAAGTGGTCAGGGCTGCAAATCCAATATGGCATTAGAATTAGCTTCCAACACTACACCTTCAACAAGTTTTGCATCAAGGAAAAGCAACAGAAACACTTGCAAAAGCACTCTGCCAAAATGCATAGCAAGTCTATGGGAATGAATTCTGGAAAACATTAGCTGTATTTTTTGTGAAAGTGGTCAGGGCTACAAATCCAATATGGCATTAGAATTAGCTTCCAACACTACAACTTCAACAAGTTTTGCATCAAGGAAAAGCAACAGAAACACTTGCAAAAGCACTCTGCCAAAATGCATTATAAGTGTATGGGAATGCATGCTTGTTAACATTAGCGGTAACATTTGTGAAAGTTATCAGGGCTGCAAATCCAATATGGCATTAGAATTAGCTTCCAACACTACACCTTCAACAAGTTTTGCATCAAGGAAAAGCAACAGAAGCACTTGCAAAAGCACTCTGCCAAAATGCATAGCAGGTCTATGGGATTGCATGCTTGTTAACATTAGCTGTAACATTTGGGAATGCTAACAGGGCTGCAAATCCAATATGGCATTAGAATTAGCTTCCAAACACTACACCTTCAAAAAGTTTTGAATCAAGGAAAAGCAACAGGAAAACTTGCAAAAGCACTCTGCCAAAATGCATAGCAAGTCTATGGGAATGCATTCTTGTTAAATCTCTTTTTATTAAGTTTTCAATAACAAAAAGTATCAGGGGTACAGAAGATGAAGAAGGGGGGGATACAAAGAAAAAAACAAAAAGAAAGAAAAAGTTTTCCACACCTACAAGAAAATGTTTTTCAACAATATTTAACAGGATATTACATAAGCCGTTGTGTTACATGACAGATATGTAAATTGTAAGTTACTCATATAGTTGAACAAGATGTTTTTAATATTATCCTAGAAATAAATAACAATATTGCTATACATTAATTTATTTCTTTCCATATAAGAAATCCAGGAGTTCCAATTTTTCAGGTGTTTTTGCAAAACATTATTTTTATATGCTATAGCCTCTTCAGCATGTCTTATCTCCTCAATTAGTTTTACCCACTCTGTTAAGAGGGGAGGCTCTTTAGATTTCCATTGACGAGGAATTAATGACTTAGCAGAAACTAGAATATATTTGATAGTTGGTATGTTGATTATCTTTTTAATATTATTATCATATAAGAGTAAAACTGCGGAAGGATGTAACCTTAAAAGATTTGGGTATATTTTGTCAATAATAGATTGTATTGCCTGCCAATAAGGTTTTAAAATTTTGCATCCATACCAAATATGTTCATAGGTACCCTTTTCCTCTTTACATCTCCAACAGAGATCTTCTGTGCCATATATGCTTTTTAATTTAACTGGGGTTAAGTACCATCTTGCCAAAAGTTTATAAGCTGATTCATATGATGCTGTAGAGGTAAATGTTTTGTATGTATTAATGCAAATCTTTTCCCATTCATCCGTCGAAAGGTTAAAGTTTAATTCCTCTTCCCACTTATGGGCAAATGGAGGTTTTGCGTCTCCATTTGAGATCAGACTTCTATAGAAAAATGAAATTGGTCTTTTTATATGAATATTTTTCAAAAAAATGCGTTCAAACCAAGATAGATTGTTGCTTATAGAATTAATATCAAATGTTCCGATATATTCCGTTATGGATTTGTATAACCCTTTATTCTTGTTATTGTTTCCAAATAGAAGTAAGAATTTTTCTAATGGTATAATCTTTTTATCTTCTATAAAGTCATTAAGTCTGAATAATTTAGGTTGGCACTCCCCCTTCTGGGGAAATCCGGTATTACTTATATTTATCTGAGCTGATAAATTCTCTGGAATGGGTGTTAACATAGAGGGATAAACACAAAGTTCATATTCACTATTAATTCTATGAAACGTTTTTAATGTAGGGTGGGCTGTCACCTCTGCTTTGGTCATAAAAGGAAATTTCTTTTCATCTTTCCAGATCAAAGAATCTAATCTGAGAATCTCTTCTCCTTTTTCTGCATCAATAAAGGATTTGGAGGAGTCACTGTTGTGCCATGTTAATACTCTAGAAAGTTGCATAGCAAAATAATAAGTTTTCAAACATGGTAAGCCAATTCCCCCCTTTTCCTTTGGTTTAATTAATGTATTGTAGGCTATTCTGGGTACCGAATCTTTCCAGATAAATTTGGACAATTTTGATTTTACGATATTGAAAAATCTCAAAGGGACTTCAATAGGCATATTCTGAAATATATGTAATAACTTAGGAAGGAATATCATTTTTACTATGTTGACTCTTCCTAACCAAGAGACACATACATTGTTAAAACTCACAATGTCCTTATCTATTGTTTCTATAGCAGGAATGTAATTCAATTTATACAGCAATTTTTCGTTATGGGTGAGATGGATCCCCAGATATTTTATTGATACCTTAGCCCACTTAAAGGGAAAATTGTTTTTTAATTGAGTAATTGTTTGTTCTGAAAGGGAGATGTTTAATATTTCTGATTTGTTGTAATTTAATTTGAAGTTGGATAGAGACCCAAAACAATTGATTAGATTCATTAAATTAGGTATAGATAAGTGGCTTAGTGATATAAAATAGCAAATCGTCTGCAAAGGCAGATACTTTATAATGAGAGTTTGCTATTTTAATCCCTGTTATATCTATATTTTGCCTAATTGCTAGTAGTAAAGATTCAATGGTTAGAATAAACAACAAGGGGGACAAAGGACAGCCCTGTCTCGTCCCATTGCTGATAGGGACTTTATTTGATAACGTGCCATTAATTCTTATTCTAGCATTGGGACATTTATATAGGGACATTATTTTATTTATTATACCGGTACCGAATCCTATTTTTTCCAACATCTGTTCAATAAATAACCAATCTACTCTATCGAAGGCTTTTTCAGCATCCATAGATATTATTAGGGCCTCCTCGTTTTTCTTTTTCATATACTTTATTATGTTTACAGCTCTAATTGTATTATTTTTCCCTTCTCTGCCAGGTACAAAACCCGCTTGGTCAAAATGGATAAGGTCGGGTAAGTGAACACTAATTCTATTGGCAAGTAATTTTGCAAATAATTTTTGATCTATGTTAATAAGGGAAATTGGCCTATAACTAGCACATTCAGTAGGATCTTTTTCCTGGTTTGTGTATAACTGTAATGTGGGCTTCTTGGGATTGTTCTGGAATTTGAGAGTGTCTATTCTGTGAGTTAAATAACTCCAGCAATATAGGGACTAAGATTTTATCAAAGATTTTATAATAGCTCGCCGAGAATCCATCTGGGCCTGGGCTTTTGCCCAGTGGAAGATTCTTTATTGCTTTTTGCAGTTCCTCCTCATTAAAAGGTTTGTCCAGTTCTACTGCTATACTCTTATCTAAGGAAGGTATTTTAATTTGGGATAGAAATTGGTTAATTTGTTTTTTCTTTATTTCTCTGTGAGAATTATTAGCATATTGTTTGTTTAAATTATATAGCCTGGTATAATAATCTTGAAAACATTTTGCTATATCTGTAGTTGTATGTACCATTTGCTGCTTATCATTTTCATTTTTAAAAGGTAAGATTTTATAAATTGAGATTTCAACTTGTTTGCTAGATATTTGCCACATTTATTACTATTTTCATATAGGTATTGTTTAATCCTTGTGTAGGCTTTGTTGGAGATTGTATCTAGAAGTATTTTTAAATCTTTTCTTTTCTCTTTTAACTCCTTAAAGACCTTATCTGATAAGTGTTTTTTTATGTAGGGATTCTAAATTATGTATATCTTTCAATAATGAGTTTATTTTCTTCTCCCTTTCTTTTTAGCAAAGGAGCCCAAAGAAATCAACAAACCTCTTATCGTGCACTTATGTGCTTCCCATCTGTTATGTAAAGAAGTATCATTCACATTATTTTCTAAGAAGAATTGTTTGAGTCTCTTGGTGATTTTTTCTTTAAAGGGTTCTTGGCTAATCAGATTGTCATTTATTTTCAGTTAAAATGAGGTTTCAGCAAATTGGGAAGTTTAAATATCAAGTTCTCTGGGCAATGGTCAGATAAAAGAGAGTTTTCTATTGACACACTTTTAACGAGTTCTAGGAATCTGTGTTCCAGAAAAATATAATCTATTCTTGAATAGCTTTTATGAGCACAGGAATAGTGTGTATAGTCTCTCTCATCTGCATGGTAAGCTCTCCAAGTATCAGCAAATAAGTTGTCATGTAAAAGTTGATTAATACCTTTGATCAGTGAACATGGTAAATTTGATTTTTTGGATGAAGTGTCCATTAAGGGGTTAAGTGGGATGTTAAAGTCACCTCCCAAAATTACTATCCCTTCTTGAAAGGATTTAAGCTTTAATAGAATACTCTTCAATATTTTGTTTTGACCTTTGTTAGTGAGATAAACATTACACATAGTTATTTTAGTGTCATACAAAATGCCCTTTACCATGATACATCTACCATCACTTCTAGCATAGGTGTCAAGTGTTGTAAATGGAATATTTCTATGCATAGCAATCAACACGCCATTTGTTTTCTTTAAGCAATTATTGCCTGTAAATATCTTATCAAATTCTTTATGTTTTATATTGGGATAATTATTTTCTTTAAAATGGGTTTCCTGCATGAAAATTATTTTGGATCCCATTTTATTGCAGTGATTAAATAATTGTGCTCTTTTAATAGGCTCATTTAACCCATTAACATTTACTGATGTAATCTTACAATTAGCCATTTTGTGTATTTAAGGTTGCATAATACTTTTTCGCAATAAAGCGATATCAAGTCGTCAGTATCTCTGTCATATTGAAAATGAAAAAAAAACAAAGAATATTTTAGGTGTGGAATTTAGAACTATGTACAAGGGTATTACCAATAAGAAATAGGTTTTGTCCCGTAGGGACATTTCTCTTTAAAGGTTATAGAGGTATAAGATAGGCAAAAGTGCTATCCTAATGGGGGAAATGGAAGGTCAGCCCGATACAGATAATACAAAACTAGTATTAATTAAGTAAATCTTACACCAAATCACACTCTTACCCTGTGAGCTTCTCATCTAAGTGTATAAACATTCAGATATAATGTCTAACCTGCAAGATTTATGAAGAGGAGGTGCATTGTGCCCAAATAAAGAAATAAGGTTGTTAAGAGTTCTCTTCAAGTGTCATTATTTATGGCAAAGGTCAAGTCTTTTTCTCCTCTGGGATCAGGTGTAGAGGCCATCTTCTTAGTTTGCTTCAATGGAGTTATCCAAAATTCCGGTAATTTTTCCAAAGAGAAGTCAGGCGTTGGGATGACATCCCATCCTGGGAGAGGTGGTTTTTCAATGTCCAGCTTTTTGCAGAATTCCTCAGTGTCCTTAGGAGATTTCAGTACCATCCATTGTCGCTCCTTTCTCACCGATATGTGAAAAGGGAATCCCCACTTGAATTGTAGGCCTTTTTCCTTTATAGCATCTGTGAGAGGTTTAAGATTTCTTCTCTTGCTGAGGGTTTTCCACGAGATGTCTTGGAAAATTAGTATTTTGCTATCTTCGTATGTGATGTTGTTTATTTCTCTTGCTTTAGAGATGATTTCCTCCTTCTCTGTGAAGTTATGCAGAGCGCAAAGGACATCTCTGGGAGCTCCATGAGGTGCATTTTTTGTCTTAGCCACTCTGTAAAATCTGTCCATTTTAATTTCAGTTGCAGTATCTCTATTGAGAATGCTGTTAAAGATTTGCCACAGTGCTTGTTTCAGTTCACCTTGAGTAATTATTTCAGGGATGCCTCTTACTCTCAGATTAACCCTTCTGCTTCTGTTTTCAAAGTCCTCCATTTGCCTTTCAAGCTCCTCAATTTGTTGAGCTTGCTTTTTTACAGTCTTATGCAAGTATGTATTGTGTTTAAGTAATTTCTCCTGCGCTTTTTCTATAGTATCAGTTCTCACTGCTATGTTTACTATGTCTTTCCTTATATCTCTCATTTCATCAGTTAACACAACAGATAAGTTCTGCAGCATGCTTTTGATTTCAGCTTTAGATGGTAAGCATTTTAAATATGAGCGAATATCTTCCTCTTCCTCACTTTCAGAGTCAGAGTGCTCAGTATCACATTCAGTTAAAATAGGCATATCAGTCTGCCGATTTCTCCCTCTTGCAGCTTTGCCAAACGAGCTTTCACTGACTATGTCAGTGTTTTTAGCAGACTCACGTTTTTTTGCGGCCGCCATCTTGGATCCCCTTGTGTCTCTATCAACAGGATCAAAAAACTCATCTGGATCAGGTAATTCCCTAGCGATTTTGCAAGGTCTGGGTTTGGGAGTTTGTTGTTGGTTCTTAGAATGCTTTTTCATGTTTGCAGGTTTCAAATGCAGGTTGTTAGGTGCTCACAGGGAGAGTAGATTCACAGAGGTCTCAGACTATGCTGCCATTCAGTGCTGACGACAAGCCACGCCCCTCTATGGGAATGCATTCTGGATAACATTAGCTGTAACTTTTGGGAAAGTGGTCAGGGCTGCAAATCCAATATGGCATTAGAATTAGCTTCCGGTTTCAATAGGTTTTTTATTGGGTTTTTCAAGAAAGAAAATTTTACAAACATTTCAATAATAAATGTAGTGAATCTAGTAATGTCATTACATGAAACATATACATTTAATGATAGTAATCACAGCAACAGTAGTAGTTAGCAGTAAAACATCAATAATGATTAAACTATAGTCTACGTTATGATAGCTAACAATATTCACTTAAATCAACATGCATATTTCACACGTGCATATAGGTTGAACTGATGGTATTTATATTTGTATAATTGTGTAGTATCCACCTTTTTATACTCCTATTTCAACTTCTAAGTCATATCTGGTAATATCTGGTGATCTGGTGATAAATATCCAATAAAAACCCATAACTTATGAATAACTAACAACAAACAAACAAACACTAATCTACAAGTCCCAATATCTTCAAAGTATAGAACAGAAAGTTTTCCCTGTATTTTCCAAAAATTAAGATTCAATTGACATCCAATAAGGCCAAATGAAACCGGATATACTGTTCTACATATATGTGTCCTGTGAGAGGAGGGGATTATAGTTCTGATCTCAAAACTCTAAAGTTCTGAAAGTTTAGATTGTATGTATATTGTAGGCCATAAACTAGCCCTTCCCAGGAAAGACTGGAGATTGCCACATCTTATGGCCCAAGCCTTTTCAGCTAAAAGATTGGAATCTACTATTTTTAAAATGTCTTCAAGCTTGGGTATAATTGGGGACTTCCAATTAGCTGCTATGAGATTTTTAGTAACAATAAAAATATGATTCATTATCAGTCTTTCCTGAGGTGGCAGGTCCATGGTACCTAGATGAAGCAAGGCCATTCCAGGGGGGATTGTTTCTAGTGATACAGGAAGTTTTTTAAGAAATTTGTCAATATCTTCCCAGAGTCTCTGTAATTTAGGACAGCTCCATAGAACATGCATCAGAGAACCTGTCTGATTGCATCCTCTCCAGCACAAGGGTGATGATTTAGGATCAAATTTAGAAATTCGTTCAGGTGTCATATACCACTGCCAAATGGTTTTAATAAAGCCCTCTTGATGAGAGACACAATGAGATGCATTTCTCAAGGATCTATATGCTGCCTCCCAATCTTCTTCTGATATGTCAATCTGAAAATTCTCCTGCCAATTGTTTAACTGCCACTTGGGGGAATCTCCTACTAGATCCAATAATGTTCTATAGAAGATGGATGTACCCTTTTTATTGCTTCCTTCTGGCTTAATTAATCTATTAATTTGGGGAGTAAAAGTGATGGGATTAAAGGGGTGCCTGGCTAGAAATTTATGAATTTTATTATATAGTATTTTATCTGTTATTGGGATATCATATGTTGCCACTAGTTCATCAAAGGGTTTAATACTTGAACCTTCTAACAGATCTTCAATTGTTGATAAGCCACATGTCTGCCAGTGATCTAGATTAATATTCTTAATAACATTATGTAATACTGACAGGGATGTAGGGGTGTCAACAGCCAAAGTATCTTTCTTACACAGTTTCATCATTTCCTTCCACACTTTAAAGGTGTTAGCAGTAATAGGGTTCCTGACTTTTTGCTGGACCTTCCAGACCATCCTGGATTCCAAGTATGATTTAAACGTTCCAGAAGGTTCCTCCTCAATACTGATCCAATGTTTAGAAACATCGTTTGCCCAAATTGGTCTGGACTGCTCAAGAACAGTTGCTTTATAATACTTCTCAATGTCAGGAACTCCAAGGCCTAGGTTGGAAGTGTGTGTGGTGAGGATCTTATTAGAGAACCTAGAGTGTCTGTTCATTAAGATAAATTTGTTTAATAATTTTTGTAAGGTGATAAAGAATTTCTGGGGGACTTTAATCGGAAGATTCCTAAATAAATATAAAAGTTGGGGTAACAGCATCATTTTGAAAGCGGCTGACCTTCCTAGCCAGGAGAATTCTAACTTTGCTAGGGATAGTGAGATTTCAATTTGGTTAGCCAGGGGACATAATTTTCTTTATAAAGTTGGGCAATTGAGGGAGTTAATAAAATACCTAAGTACTTTATGGACTTATCAGTCCAAGAATATTGGCAGGATCTTTTTAAAGTGTTTACAATAGTTTGGGGTACATGACAGGGGAGAATTACTGTTTTATTTTGGTTTAATTTATAATAGGAGATCCTTGAGAAAAGGTCAAGTTCTGAATTTAAGTTTGGCAGGGATATGAGGGGCTTCTGTAGGTAAAGTAGGATATCGTCCGCATACAATCCCAATTTGGTGCTGGAATTCCCTAATTGTATACCATGAATTTGTGGGTTGTCCCTAATTTTCTGAGCAAGGGGTTCAAGGGACAAGATAAAGATTAACGGGGAGAGTGGGCAGCCTTGTCTGGTTCCATTACTAATTTCAAAGGGGAGGGACAATGTTCCAGAAGATAATACTTTGGCAGAAGGTTGGGAATAGAGGGCCAAAATTGCTTTAAATATAAATCCAGAAAAACCGAATTTTGTTAACACCTTAGCCATATAAGCCCAACTGACTCTGTCGAACGCCTTCTCCGCGTCTAAAGAGACAAAGAGGGTAGGCGTTCGACAGAGTCTGATTTTGTGCAACAAGGCAAGGACCTTTCTCGTACCATCACTTGTCGTTCTATTTCTGATAAATCCTACCTGATCTTGGTGGATCAGTTGAGGTATTAATGGGGCCAACCTATTTGCAATAACTCTTGCATATATTTTTACATCAGTATTCAAGAGAGATATTGGCCTGTAGTTGCCTGGATCTGTCAGGTCTTTTCCCTCTTTTGGTATGGTTGTGATGATGGCCGATAAAGATTCTTTTGGGAAGACACCAAGGGCTGCAACTAGAATTAGCTTCCAACACTACACCTTCAACAAGTTTTGCATCAAGGAAAAGCAACAGAAACACTTGCAAAAGCACTCTGCCAAAATGCATAGCAAGTCTATGGGAATGCATTCTGGAAAACATTAGCTGTATTTTTTGTGAAAGTGGTCAGGGCTACAAATCCAATATGGCATTAGAATTAGCTTCCAGCACTCTGACAAAATGCATAGCAAGTCTATGGGATTGCATGCTTGTTAACGTTAGCTGTAACATTTGGGAAAGTTATCAGTGCTGCAAATCCAATATGGCATTAGAATTAGCTTCCAACACCTACAAATTCAACAAGTTTTGCATCAAGGAAAAGCAACAGAAACACTTGCAAAAGCACTCTGCCAAAATGCATAGCAAGTCTATGGGAATGAATTGTGGATAACATTAGCTGTAAATTTTGGGAAAGTGGTCAGGGCTGCAAATCCAATATGGCATTAGAATTAGCTTCCAACACTACACCTTCAACAAGTTTTGCATCAAGGAAAAGCAACAGAAACACTTGCAAAAGCACTCTGCCAAAATGCATAGCAAGTCTATAGGAATGCATTCTGGAAAACATTAGCTGTATTTTTTGTGAAAGTGGTCAGGGCTACAAATCCAATATGGCATTAGAATTAGCTTCCAACACTACAAACTTCAACAAGTTTTGCATCAAGGAAAAGCAACAGAAACACTTGCAAAAGCACTCTGCCAAAATGCATAGCAAGTCTATGGGAATGAATTGTGGATAACATTAGCTGTAACTTTTGGGAAAGTAGTCAGGGCTGCAAATCCAATATGGCATTAGAATTAGCTTCCAACACTACACCTTCAACAAGTTTTGCATCAAGGAAAAGCAACAGAAACACTTGCAAAAGCACTCTGCAAAATGCATAGCAAGTCTATGGGAATGCATTCTGGAAAACATTAGCTGTATTTTTTGTGAAAGTGGTCAGGGCTACAAATCCAATATGGCATTAGAATTAGCTTCCAACACTACAACTTCAACAAGTTTTGCATCAAGGAAAAGCAACAGAAACACTTGCAAAAGCACTCTGCCAAAATGCATTATAAGTCTATGGGATTGCATGCTTGTTAACATTAGCTGTAACATTTGTGAAAGTTATCAGGGCTGCAAATCCAATATGGCATTAGAATTAGCTTCCAACACTACACCTTCAACAAGTTTTGCATCAAGGAAAAGCAACAGAAGCACTTGCAAAAGCACTCTGCCAAAATGCATAGCAAGTCTATGGGAATGAATTGTGGATAACATTAGCTGTAACTTTTGGGAAAGTGGTCAGGGCTGCAAATCCAATATGGCATTAGAATTAGCTTCCAACACCTACCAATTCAACAAGTTTTGCATCAAGGAAAAGCAACAGAAACACTTGCAAAAGCACTCTGCCAAAATACATAGCAAGTCTATGGGAATGAATTGTGGATAACATTAGCTGTAACTTTTGGGAAAGTGGTCAGGGCTGCAAATCCAATATGGCATTAGAATTAGCTTCCAACACTACACCTTCAACAAGTTTTGCATCAAGGAAAAGCAACAGAAACACTTGCAAAAGCACTCTGCCAAAATGCATAGCAAGTCTATGGGAATGCATTCTGGAAAACATTAGCTGTATTTTTTGTGAAAGTGGTCAGGGCTACAAATCCAATATGGCATTAGAATTAGCTTCCAACACTAACACTTCAACAAGTTTTGCATCAAGGAAAAGCAACAGAAACACTTGCAAAAGCACTATACCAAAATGCATTATAAGTCTATGGGATTGCATGCTTGTTAACATTAGCTGTAACATTTGTGAAAGTTATCAGGGCTGCAAATCCAATATGGCATTAGAATTAGCTTCCAACACTACACTTTCAACAAGTTTTGCATCAAGGTAAAGCAACAGAAACACTTGCAAAAGCACTCTGCCAAAATGCATAGCAAGTCTATGGGAATGAATTGTGGATAACATTAGCTGTATCTTTTGGGAAAGTGGTCAGGGCTGCAAATCCAATATGGCATTAGAATTAGCTTCCAACACCTACAAATTCAACAAGTTTTGCATCAAGGAAAAGCAACAGAAACACTTGCAAAAGCACTCTGCCAAAATGCATAGCAAGTCTATGGGAATGAATTGTGGATAACATTAGCTGTAACTTTTGGGAAAGTGGTCAGGGCTGCAAATCCAATATGGCATTAGAATTAGCTTCCAACACTACACCTTCAACAAGTTTTGCATCAAGGAAAAGCAACAGAAACACTTGCAAAAGCACTCTGCCAAAATGCATAGCAAGTCTATGGGAATGCATTCTGGAAAACATTAGCTGTATTTTTTGTGAAAGTGGTCAGGGCTACAAATCCAATATGGCATTAGAATTAGCTTCCAACACTACAACTTCAACAAGTTTTGCATCAAGGAAAAGCAACAGAAACACTTGCAATAGCACTCTACCAAAATGCATTATAAGTCTAAAGGATTGCATGCTTGTTAACATTAGCTGTAACATTTGTGAAAGTTATCAGTGCTGCAAATCCAATATGGCATTAGAATTAGCTTCCAACACTACACCTTCAACAAGTTTTGCATCAAGGAAAAGCAACAGAAACACTTGCAAAAGCACTCTGCCAAAATGCATAGCAAGTCTATGGGAATGAATTGTGGATAACATTAGCTGTAACTTTTGGGAAAGTGGTCAGGGCTGCAAATCCAATATGGCATTAGAATTAGCTTCCAACACCTACAAATTCAACAAGTTTTGCATCAAGGAAAAGCAACAGAAACACTTGCAAAAGCACTCTGCCAAAATGCATAGCAAGTCTATGGGAATGAATTGTGGATAACATTAGCTGTAACTTTTGGGAAAGTGGTCAGGGCTGCAAATCCAATATGGCATTAGAATTAGCTTCCAACACTACACCTTCAACAAGTTTTGCATCAAGGAAAAGCAACAGAAACACTTGCAAAAGCACTCTGCCAAAATGCATAGCAAGTCTATGGGAATGAATTGTGGATAACATTAGCTGTAACTTTTGGGAAAGTGGTCAGGGCTGCAAATCCAATATGGCATTAGAATTAGCTTCAACACTACACCTTCAACAAGTTTTGCATCAAGGAAAAGCAACAGAAACACTTGCAAAAGCACTCTGCCAAAATGCATTATAAGTCTATGGGATTACATGCTTGTTAACGTTAGCTGTAACATTTGGGAAAGTTATCAGTGCTGCAAATCCAATATGGCATTAGAATTAGCTTCCAACACCTACAAATTCAACAAGTTTTGCATCAAGGAAAAGCAACAGAAACACTTGCAAAAGCACTCTGCCAAAATGCATAGCAAGTCTATGGGAATGCATTCTGGAAAACATTAGCTGTATTTTTTGTGAAAGTGGTCAGGGCTACAAATCCAATATGGCATTAGAATTAGCTTCCAACACTACACCTTCAACAAGTTTTGCATCAAGGAAAAGCAACAGAAACACTTGCAAAAGCACTCTGCCAAAATGCATAGCAAGTCTATGGGAATGCATTCTGGAAAACATTAGCTGTATTTTTTGTGAAAGTGGTCAGGGCTACAAATCCAATATGGCATTAGAATTAGCTTCCAACACTACAACTTCAACAAGTTTTGCATCAAGGAAAAGCAACAGAAACACTTGCAAAAGCACTCTGCCAGAATGCATTATAAGTCTAAGGGATTGCATGCTTGTTAACATTAGCTGTAACATTTGTGAAAGTTATGAGGGCCGCAAATCCAATATGGCATTAGAATTAGCTTCCAACACTACACCTTCAACAAGTTTTGCATCAAGGAAAAGCAACAGAAGCACTTGCAAAAGCACTCTGCCAAAATGCATAGCAAGTCTATGGGATTGCATGCTTGTTAAATCTCTTTTTATTAAGTTTTCAATAACAAAAAGTATCAGGGGTACAGAAGATGAAGAAGGGGGGGGATACAAAGAAAAAGACAAAAAGAAAGAAAAAGTTTTCCACACCTACAAGAAAATGTTTTTCAACAATATTTAACAGGATATTACATAAGCCGTTGTGTTACATGACAGATATGTAAATTGTAAGTTACTCATATAGTTGAACAAGATGTTTTTAATATTATCCTAGAAATAAATAACAATATTGCTATACATTCATTTATTTCTTTCCATATAAGAAATCCAGGAGTTCCAATTTTTCAGGTGTTTTTGCAAAACATTATTTTTATATGCTATAGCCTCTTCAGCATGTCTTATCTCCTCAATTAGTTTTACCCACTCTGTTAAGAGGGGAGGCTCTTTAGATTTCCATTGACGAGGAATTAATGACTTAGCAGAAACTAGAATATATTTGATAGTTGGTATGTTGATTATCTTTTTAATATTATTATCATATAAGAGTAAAACTGCGGAAGGATGTAACCTTAAAAGATTTGGGTATATTTTGTCAATAATAGATTGTATTGCCTGCCAATAAGGTTTTAAAATTTTGCATCCATACCAAATATGTTCATAGGTACCCTTTTCCTCTTTACATCTCCAACAGAGATCTTCTGTGCCATATATGCTTTTTAATTTAACTGGGGTTAAGTACCATCTTGCCAAAAGTTTATAAGCTGATTCATATGATGCTGTAGAGGTAAATGTTTTGTATGTATTAATGCAAATTTTTCCCATTCATCCGTCGAAAGGTTAAAGTTTAATTCCTCTTCCCACTTATGGGCAAATGGAGGTTTTGCGTCTCCATTTGAGATCAGACTTCTATAGAAAAATGAAATTGGTCTTTTTATATGAATATTTTTCAAAAAAATGCGTTCAAACCAAGATAGGTTGTTGCTTATAGAATTAATATCAAATGTTCCGATATATTCCGTTATGGATTTGTATAACCCTTTATTCTTGTTATTGTTTCCAAATAGAAGTAAGAATTTTTCTAATGGTATAATCTTTTTATCTTCTATGAAGTCATTAAGTCTGAATAATTTAGGTTGGCACTCCCCCTTCTGGGGAAATCCGGTATTACTTATATTTATCTGAGCTGATAAATTCTCTGGAATGGGTGTTAATATAGAGGGATAAACACAAAGTTCATATTCACTATTAATTCTATGAAACGTTTTTAATGTAGGGTGGGCTGTTACCTCTGCTTTGGTCATAAAAGGAAATTTCTTTTCATCTTTCCAGATCAAAGAATCTAATCTGAGAATCTCTTCTCCTTTTTCTGCATCAATAAAGGATTTGGAGGAGTCACTGTTGTGCCATGTTAATACTCTAGAAAGTTGCATAGCAAAATAATAAGTTTTCAAACATGGTAAGCCAATTCCCCCCTTTTCCTTTGGTTTAATTAATGTATTGTAGGCTATTCTGGGTACCGAATCTTTCCAGATAAATTTGGACAATTTTGATTTTACGATATTGAAAAATCTCAAAGGGACTTCAATAGGCATATTCTGAAATATATGTAATAATTTAGGAAGGAATATAATTTTTACTATGTTGACTCTTCCTAACCAAGAGACACATACATTGTTAAAACTCACAATGTCCTTATCTATTGTTTCTATAGCAGGAATGTAATTCAATTTATACAGCAATTTTTCGTTATGGGTGAGATGGATCCCCAGATATTTTATTGATACCTTAGCCCACTTAAAGGGAAAATTGTTTTTTAATTGAGTAATTGTTTGTTCTGAAAGGGAGATGTTTAATATTTCTGATTTGTTGTAATTTAATTTGAAGTTGGATAGAGATCCAAAACAATTGATTAGATTCATTAAATTAGGTATAGATAAATGTGGCTTAGTGATATAAAATAGCAAATCGTCTGCAAAGGCAGATATTTTATAATGAGAGTTTGCTATTTTAATCCCTGTTATATCTATATTTTGCCTAATTGCAAGTAGTAAAGATTCAATGGTTAGAATAAACAACAAGGGGGACAAAGGACAGCCCTGTCTCGTCCCATTGCTGATAGGGACTTTATTTGATAACGTGCCATTAATTCTTATTCTAGCATTGGGACATTTATATAGGGACATTATTTTATTTATTATACCGGTACCGAATCCTATTTTTTCCAACATCTGTTCAATAAATAACCAATCTACTCTATCGAAGGCTTTTTCAGCATCCATAGATATTATTAGGGCCTCCTCGTTTTTCTTTTTCATATACTTTATTATGTTTACAGCTCTAATTGTATTATTTTTCCCTTCTCTGCCAGGTACAAAACCCGCTTGGTCAAAATGGATAAGGTCGGGTAAGTGTACACTAATTCTATTGGCAAGTAATTTTGCAAATAATTTTTGATCTATGTTAATAAGGGAAATTGGCCTATAACTAGCACATTCAGTAGGATCTTTTCCTGGTTTGTGTATAACTGTAATGTGGGCTTCTTGGGATTGTTCTGGAATTTGAGAGTGTCTATTCTGTGAGTTAAATAACTCCAGCAATATAGGGACTAAGATTTTATCAAAGATTTTATAATAGCTCGCCGAGAATCCATCTGGGCCTGGGCTTTTGCCCAGTGGAAGATTCTTTATTGCTTTTTGCAGTTCCTTCTCATTAAAAGGTTTGTCCAGTTCTACTGCTATACTCTTATCTAAGGAAGGTATTTTAATTTGGGATAGAAATTGGTTAATTTGTTTTTTCTTTATTTCTCTGTGAGAATTATTAGCATATTGTTTGTTTAAATTATATAGCCTGGTATAATAATCTTGAAAACATTTTGCTATATCTGTAGTTGTATGTACCATTTGTTGCTTATCATTTTTCATTTTTAAAAGGTAAGATTTTATAAATTGAGATTTCAACTTGTTTGCTAGATATTTGCCACATTTATTACTATTTTCATATAGGTATTGTTTAATCCTTGTGTAGGCTTTGTTGGAGATTGTATCTAGAAGTATTTTTAAATCTTTTCTTTTCTCTTTTAACTCCTTAAAGACCTTATCTGATAAGTGTTTTTTATGTAGGGATTCTAAATTATGTATATCTTTCAATAATGAGTTTATTTTCTTCTCCCTTTCTTTTTTAGCAAAGGAGCCCAAAGAAATCAACAAACCTCTTATCGTGCACTTATGTGCTTCCCATCTGTTATGTAAAGAAGTATCATTCACATTATTTTCTAAGAAGAATTGTTTGAGTCTCTTGGTGATTTTTTCTTTAAAGGGTTCTTGGCTAATCAGATTGTCATTTATTTTCCAGTTAAAATGAGGTTTCAGCAAATTGGGAAGTTTAAATATCAAGTTCACTGGGCAATGGTCAGATAAAAGAGAGTTTTCTATTGACACACTTTTAACGAGTTCTAGGAATCTGTGTTCCAGAAAAATATAATCTATTCTTGAATAGCTTTTATGAGCACAGGAATAGTGTGTATAGTCTCTCTCATCTGCATGGTAAGCTCTCCAAGTATCAGCAAATAAGTTGTCATGTAAAAGTTGATTAATACCTTTGATCAGTGAACATGGTAAATTTGATTTTTTGGATGAAGTGTCCATTAAGGGGTTAAGTGGGATGTTAAAGTCACCTCCCAAAATTACTATCCCTTCTTGAAAGGATTTAAGCTTTAATAGAATACTCTTCAATATTTTGTTTTGACCTTTGTTAGTGAGATAAACATTACACATAGTTATTTTAGTGTCATACAAAATGCCCTTTACCATGATACATCTACCATCACTTCTAGCATAGGTGTCAAGTGTTGTAAATGGAATATTTCTATGCATAGCAATCAACACGCCATTTGTTTTCTTTAAGCAATTATTGCCTGTAAATATCTTATCAAATTCTTTATGTTTTATATTGGGATAATTATTTTCTTTAAAATGGGTTTCCTGCATGAAAATGATTTTGGATCCCATTTTATTGCAGTGATTAAATAATTGTGCTCTTTTAATATGCTCATTTAACCCATTAACATTTACTGATGTAATCTTACAATTAGCCATTTTGTGTATTTAAGGTTGCATAATACTTTTTCGCAATAAAGCGATATCAAGTCGTCAGTATCTCTGTCATATTGAAAATGAAAAAAAACAAAGAATATTTTAGGTGTGGAATTTAGAACTATGTACAAGGGTATTACCAATAAGAAATAGGTTTTGTCCCGTAGGGACATTTCTCTTTAAAGGTTATAGAGGTATAAGATAGGCAAAAGTGCTATCCTAATGGGGGAAATGGAAGGTCAACCCGATACAGATAATACAAAACTAGTATTAAATAAGTAAATCTTACACCAAATCACACTCTTACCCTGTGAGCTTCTCATCTAAGTATATAAACATTCAGATATAATGTCTAACCTGCAAGACACAAAATTTTTGATTAACATATTAAACACAATTTAAAGATTTATGAAGAGGAGGTGCATTGTGCCCAAATAAAGAAATAAGGTTGTTAAGAGTTCTCTTCAAGTGTCATTATTTATGGCAAAGGTCAAGTCTTTTTCTCCTCTGGGATCAGGTGTAGAGGCCATTTTCTTAGTTTGCTTCAATGGAGTTATAAAAAATTCCAGTAATTTTTCCAATGAGAAGTCAGGCATTGGGATGACATCCCATCCTGGGAGAGGTGGTTTTTCAATGTCCAGCTTTTTGCAGAATTCCTCAGTGTCCTTAGGAGATTTCAGTACCATCCATTGTCCCTCCTTTCTCACCGATATGTGAAAAGGGAATCCCCACTTGAATTGTAGGCCTTTTTCCTTTATAGCATCTGTGAGAGGTTTAAGATTTCTTCTCTTGCTGAGGGTTTTCCACGAGATGTCTTGGAAAATTAGTATTTTGCTATCTTCGTATGTGATGTTGTTTATTTCTCTTGCTTTAGAGATGATTTCCTCCTTCTCTGTGAAGTTATGCAGAGCGCAAAGGACATCTCTGGGAGCTCCATGAGGTGCATTTTTTGTCTTAGCCACTCTGTGAAATCTGTCCATTTTAATTTCAGTTGCAGTATCTCTATTGAGAATGCTGTTAAAGATTTGCCACAGTGCTTGTTTCAGTTCACCTTGAGTAATTATTTCAGGGATGCCTCTTACTCTCAGATTAACCCTTCTGCTTCTGTTTTCAAAGTCCTCCATTTGCCTTTCAAGCTCCTCAATTTGTTGAGCTTGCTTTTTTACAGTCTTATGCAAGTATGTATTGTGTTTAAGTAATTTCTCCTGCGCTTTTTCTATAGTGTCAGTTCTCACTGCTATGTTTACTATGTCTTTCCTTATATCTCTCATTTCATCAGTTAACACAACAGATAAGTTCTGCAGCATGCTTTTGATTTCAGCTTTAGATGGTAAGCATTTTAAATATGAGCGAATATCTTCCTCTTCCTCACTTTCAGAGTCAGAGTGCTCAGTATCACATTCAGTTAAAATAGGCATATCAGTCTGCCGAATTCTCCCTCTTGCAGCTTTGCCAAACGAGCTTTCACTGACTATGTCAGTGTTTTTAGCAGACTCACGTTTTTTTGCGGCCGCCATCTTGGATCCCCTTGTGTCTCTATCAACAGGATCAAAAAACTCGTCTGGATCAGGTAATTCCCTAGCGATTTTGCTAGGTCTGGGTTTGGGAGTTTGTTGTTGGTTCTTAGCATGCTTTTTCATCTTTGCAGGATTCAAATGCAGGTTGTTAGGTGCTCACAGGGAGAGTAGATTCACAGAGGTCTCAGACTATGCTGCCATTCAGTGCTGACGACAAGCCACGCCCCCCCTATGGGAATGAATTGTGGATAACATTAGCAGTAACTTTTGGGAAAGTGGTCAGGGCTGCAAATCCAATATGGCATTAGAATTAGCTTCCAACACCTACAAATTCAACAAGTTTTGCATCAAGGAAAAGCAACAGAAACACTTGCAAAAGCACTCTGCCAAAATGCATAGCAAGTCTATGGGAATGAATTGTGGATAACATTAGCTGTAACTTTTGGGAAAGTGGTCAGGGCTGCAAATCCAATATGGCATTAGAATTAGCTTCCAACACTACACCTTCAACAAGTTTTGCATCAAGGAAAAGCAACAGAAACACTTGCAAAAGCACTCTGCCAAAATGCATAGCAAGTCTACGGGAATGCATTCTGGAAAACATTAGCTGTATTTTTTGTGAAAATGGTCAGGGCTACAAATCCAATATGGCATTAGAATTAGCTTCCAACACTACAACTTCAACAAGTTTTGCAACAAGGAAAAGCAACAGAAACACTTGCAAAAGCACTCTGCCAAAATGCATTATAAGTCTATGGGATTGCATGCTTGTTAACATTAGCTGTAACATTTGTGAAAGTTATCAGGGCTGCAAATCCAATATGGCATTAGAATTAGCTTCCAACACTACACCTTCAACAAGTTTTGCATCAAGGAAAAGCAACAGAAACACTTGCAAAAGCACTCTGCCAAAATGCATAGCAAGTCTACGGGAATGCATTCTGGAAAACATTAGCTGTATTTTTTGTGAAAATGGTCAGGGCTACAAATCCAATATGGCATTAGAATTAGCTTCCAACACTACACCTTCAACAAGTTTTGCATCAAGGAAAAGCAACAGAAACACTTGCAAAAGCACTCTGCCAAAATGCATTATAAGTCTATGGGATTACATGCTTGTTAACGTTAGCTGTAACATTTGGGAAAGTTATCAGTGCTGCAAATCCAATATGGCATTAGAATTAGCTTCCAACACCTACAAATTCAACAAGTTTTGCATCAAGGAAAAGCAACAGAAACACTTGCAAAAGCACTCTGCCAAAATGCATAGCAAGTCTATGGGAATGAATTGTGGATAACATTAGCTGTAACTTTTGGGAAAGTGGTCAGGGCTGCAAATCCAATATGGCATTAGAATTAGCTTCCAACACTACACCTTCAACAAGTTTTGCATCAAGGAAAAGCAACAGAAACACTTGCAAAAGCACTCTGCCAAAATGCATTGCAAGTCTATGGGAATGCATTCTGGAAAACATTAGCTGTATTTTTTGTGAAAGTGGTCAGGGCTACAAATCCAATATGGCATTAGAATTAGCTTCCAACACTACAACTTCAACAAGTTTTGCATCAAGGAAAAGCAACAGAAACACTTGCAAAAGCACTCTGCCAGAATGCATTATAAGTCTAAGGGATTGCATGCTTGTTAACATTAGCTGTAACATTTGTGAAAGTTATCAGGGCCGCAAATCCAATATGGCATTAGAATTAGCTTCCAACACTACACCTTCAACAAGTTTTGCATCAAGGAAAAGCAACAGAAGCACTTGCAAAAGCACTCTGCCAAAATGCATAGCAAGTCTATGGGAATGAATTGTGGATAACATTAGCTGTAACATTTGTGAAAGTTATCAGGGCCGCAAATCCAATATGGCATTAGAATTAGCTTCCAACACTACACCTTCAACAAGTTTTGCATCAAGGAAAAGCAACAGAAGCACTTGCAAAAGCACTCTGCCAAAATGCATAGCAAGTCTATGGGATTGCATGCTTGTTAACGTTAGCTGTAACATTTGGGAAAGTTATCAGTGCTTCAAATCCAATATGGCATTAGAATTAGCTTCCAACACTACAAACTGCAACAAGTTTTGCATCAAGGAAAAGCAACAGAAACACTTGCAAAAGCACTCTGCCAAAATGCATAGCAAGTCTATGGGAATGAATTGTGGATAACATTAGCTGTAACTTTTGGGAAAGTAGTCAGGGCTGCAAATCCAATATGGCATTAGAATTAGCTTCCAACACTACACCTTCAACAAGTTTTGCATCAAGGAAAAGCAACAGAAACACTTGCAAAAGCACTCTGCCAAAATGCATAGCAAGTCTATGGGAATGCATTCTGGAAAACATTAGCTGTATTTTTTGTGAAAGTGGTCAGGGCTACAAATCCAATATGGCATTAGAATTAGCTTCCAACACTACAACTTCAACAAGTTTTGCATCAAGGAAAAGCAACAGAAAAACTTGCAAAAGCACTCTGCCAAAATGCATTATAAGTCTATGGGATTGCATGCTTGTTAACATTAGCTGTAACATTTGTGAAAGTTATCAGGGCTGCAAATCCAATATGGCATTAGAATTAGCTTCCAACACTACACCTTCAACAAGTTTTGCATCAAGGAAAAGCAACAGAAACACTTGCAAAAGCACTCTGCCAAAATGCATAGCAGGTCTATGGGATTGCATGCTTGTTAACATTAGCTTTAACATTTGGGAATGCTATCAGGGCTGCAAATCCAATATGGCATTAGAATTAGCTTCCAACACTACCAATTCAACAAGTTTTGCATCAAGGAAAAGCAACAGAAACACTTGCAAAAGCACTCTGCCAAAATGCATAGCAAGTCTATGGGAATGAATTGTGGATAACATTAGCTGTAACTTTTGGGAAAGTGGTCAGGGCTGCAAATCCAATATGGCATTAGAATTAGCTTCCAACACCTACCAATTCAACAAGTTTTGCATCAAGGAAAAGCAACAGAAACACTTGCAAAAGCACTCTGCCAAAATGCATAGCAAGTCTATGGGAATGCATTCTGGAAAACATTAGCTGTATTTTTTGTGAAAGTGGTCAGGGCTGCAAATCCAATATGGCATTAGAATTAGCTTCCAACACTATACCTTCAACAAGTTTTGCATCAAGGAAAAGCAACAGAAACACTTGCAGAAGCACTCTGCCAAAATGCATAGCAAGTCTATGGGAATGAATTGTGGATAACATTAGCTGTATTTTTTGTGAAAGTGGTCAGGGCTACAAATCCAATATGGCATTAGAATTAGCTTCCAACACTACAACTTCAACAAGTTTTGCATCAAGGAAAAGCAACAGAAACACTTGCAAAAGCACTCTGCCAAAATGCATAGCAAGTCTAATGGAATGCATTCTGGAAAACATTAGCTGTATTTTTTGTGAAAGTGGTCAGGGCTACAAATCCAATATGGCATTAGAATTAGCTTCCAACACTACAACTTCAACAAGTTTTGCATCAAGGAAAAGCAACAGAAACACTTGCAAAAGCACTCTGCCAAAATGCATTATAAGTCTATGGGATTGCATGCTTGTTAACATTAGCTGTAACATTTGTGAAAGTTATCAGGGCTGCAAATCCAATATGGCATTAGAATTAGCTTCCAACACTACACCTTCAACAAGTTTTGCATCAAGGAAAAGCAACAGAAACACTTGCAAAAGCACTCTGCCAAAATGCATAGCAAGTCTATGGGAATGCATTCTGGAAAACATTAGCTGTATTTTTTGTGAAAGTGGTCAGGGCTGCAAATCCAATATGGCATTAGAATTAGCTTCCAACACTATACCTTCAACAAGTTTTGCATCAAGGAAAAGCAACAGAAACACTTGCAGAAGCACTCTGCCAAAATGCATAGCAAGTCTATGGGAATGAATTGTGGATAACATTAGCTGTATTTTTTGTGAAAGTGGTCAGGGCTACAAATCCAATATGGCATTAGAATTAGCTTCCAACACTACAACTTCAACAAGTTTTGCATCAAGGAAAAGCAACAGAAACACTTGCAAAAGCACTCTGCCAAAATGCATAGCAAGTCTAATGGAATGCATTCTGGAAAACATTAGCTGTATTTTTTGTGAAAGTGGTCAGGGCTACAAATCCAATATGGCATTAGAATTAGCTTCCAACACTACAACTTCAACAAGTTTTGCATCAAGGAAAAGCAACAGAAACACTTGCAAAAGCACTCTGCCAAAATGCATTATAAGTCTATGGGATTGCATGCTTGTTAACATTAGCTGTAACATTTGTGAAAGTTATCAGGGCTGCAAATCCAATATGGCATTAGAATTAGCTTCCAACACTACACCTTCAACAAGTTTTGCATCAAGGAAAAGCAACAGAAACACTTGCAAAAGCACTCTGCCAAAATGCATAGCAGGTCTATGGGAATGAATTGTGGATAACATTAGCTGTAACTTTTGGGAAAGTGGTCAGGGCTGCAAATCCAATATGGCATTAGAATTAGCTTCCAACACCTACAAATTCAACAAGTTTTGCATCAAGGAAAAGCAACAGAAACACTTGCAAAAGCACTCTGCCAAAATGCATAGCAAGTCTATGGGAATGAATTGTGGATAACATTAGCTGTAACTTTTGGGAAAGTGGTCAGGGCTGCATATCCAATATGGCATTAGAATTAGCTTCCAACACTACACCTTCAACAAGTTTTGCATCAAGGAAAAGCAACAGAAACACTTGCAAAAGCACTCTGCCAAAATGCATAGCAAGTCTATGGGAATGAATTGTGGATAACATTAGCTGTAACTTTTGGGAAAGTGGTCAGGGCTGCATATCCAATATGGCATTAGAATTAGCTTCCAACACTACACCTTCAGCAAGTTTTGCATCAAGGAAAAGCAACAGAAACACTTGCAAAAGCACGCTGCCAAAATGCATAGCAAGTCTATGGGAATGAATTGTGGATAACATTAGCTGTAACATTTGTGAAAGTTATCAGGGCTGCAAATCCAATATGGCATTAGAATTAGCTTCCAACACTACACCTTCAACAAGTTTTGCATCAAGGAAAAGCAACAGAAACACTTGCAAAAGCACTCTGCCAAAATGCATAGCAAGTCTATGGGAATGAATTGTGGATAACATTAGCTGTAACTTTTGGGAAAGTGGTCAGGGCTGCAAATCCAATATGGCATTAGAATTAGCTTCAAAAATACACCTTCAACAAGTTTTGCATCAAGGAAAAGCAACAGAAACACTTGCAAAAGCACTCTGCCAAAATGCATTATAAGTCTATGGGATTACATGCTTGTTAACGTTAGCTGTAACATTTTGGAAAGTTATCAGTGCTGCAAATCCAATATGGCATTAGAATTAGCTTCCAACACCTACCAATTCAACAAGTTTTGCATCAAGGAAAAGCAACAGAAACACTTGCAAAAGCACTCTGCCAAAATGCATAGCAAGTCTATGGGAATGAATTGTGGATAACATTAGCTGTAACTTTTGGGAAAGTGGTCAGGGCTGCAAATCCAATATGGCATTAGAATTAGCTTCCAACACTACACCTTCAACAAGTTTTGCATCAAGGAAAAGCAACAGAAACACTTGCAAAAGCACTCTGCCAAAATGCATAGCAAGTCTATGGGAATGCATTTTTGTTAAATCTCTTTTTATTAAGTTTTCAATATCAAAAAGTATCAGGGGTACAGAAGATGAAGAAGGGGGGGGATACAAAGAAAAAGACAAAAAGAAAGAAAAAGTTTTCCACACCTACAAGAAAATATTTTTCAACAATATTTAACAGGATATTACATAAGCCGTTGTGTTACATGACAGATATGTAAATTGTAAGTTACTCATATAGTTGAACAAGATGTTTTTAATATTATCCAAGAAATAAATAACGATATTGCTATACATTCATTTATTTCTTTCCATATAAGAAATCCAGGAGTTCCAATTTTTCAGGTGTTTTTGCAAAACATTATTTTTATATGCTATAGCCTCTTCAGCATATCTTATCTCCTCAATTAGTTTTACCCACTCTGTTAAGAGGGGAGGCTCTTTAGATTTCCATTTACGTGGAATTAATGACTTAGCAGAAACTAGAATATATTTGATAGTTGGTATGTTGATAATCTTTTTAATATTATTATCATATAAGAGTAAAACTGCGGAAGGATGTAACCTTAAAAGATTTGGGTATATTTTGTCAATAATAGATTCTATAGCCTGCCAATAAGGTTTTAAAATTTTGCATCCATACCAAATATGTTCATAGGTACCCTTTTCCTCTTTACATCTCCAACAAAGATCTTCTGTGCCATATATGCTTTTTAATTTGACTGGGGTTAAGTACCATCTTGCCAAAAGTTTATAAGATGATTCATATGATGCTGTAGAGGTAAATGTTTTGTATGTATTAATGCAAATCTTTTCCCATTCATCCGTCGAGAGGTTAAAGTTTAAGTCCTCTTCCCACTTATGGGCAAATGGAGGTTTTGCGTCTCCATTTGAGATCAGGCTTCTATAGAAAAATGAAATTGGTCTTTTTATATGAATATTTTTCAAAAAAATGCGTTCAAACCAAGATAGATTGTTGCTTATAGAATTAATATCAAATGTTCCGATATATTCCGTTATGGACTTGTATAACCCTTTATTCTTGTTATTGTTTCCAAATAGAAGTAAGAATTTTTCTAATGGTATAATCTTTTTATCTTCTATAAAGTCATTAAGTCTGAATAATTTAGGTTGGCACTCCCCCTTCTGGGGAAATCCGGTATTACTTAAATTGATCTGAGCTGATAAATTCTCTGGAATGGGTGTTAATATAGAGGGATAAACACAAAGTTCATATTCACTATTAATTCTATGAAACGTTTTTAATGTAGGGTGGGCTGTCACCTCTGCTTTGGTCATAAAAGGAAATTTCTTTTCATCTTTCCAGATCAAAGAATCTAATCTGAGAATCTCTTCTCCTTTTTCTGCATCAATAAAGGATTTGGAGGAGTCACTGTTGTGCCATGTTAATACTCTAGAAAGTTGCATAGCAAAATAATAAGTTTTCAAACATGGTAAGCCAATTCCCCCCTTTTCCTTTGGTTTAATTAATGTATTGTAGGCTATTCTGGGTACCGAATCTTTCCAGATAAATTTGGACAATTTTGATTTTACGATATTGAAAAATCTCAAAGGGACTTCAATAGGCATATTCTGAAATATATGTAATAACTTAGGAAGGAATATCATTTTTACTATGTTGACTCTTCCTAACCAAGAGACACATACATTGTTAAAACTCACAATGTCCTTATCTATTGTTTCTATAGCAGGAATGTAATTCAATTTATACAGCAATTTTTCGTTATGGGTGAGATGGATCCCCAGATATTTTATTGATACCTTAGCCCACTTAAAGGGAAAATTGTTTTTTAATTGAGTAATTGTTTGTTCTGAAAGGGAGATGTTTAATATTTCTGATTTGTTGTAATTTAATTTGAAGTTGGATAGAGACCCAAAACAATTGATTAGATTCATTAAATTAGGTATAGATAAATGTGGCTTAGTGATATAAAATAGCAAATCGTCTGCAAAGGCAGATACTTTATAATGAGAGTTTGCTATTTTAATCCCTGTTATATCTATATTTTGCCTAATTGCAAGTAGTAAAGATTCAATGGTTAGAATAAACAACAAGGGGGACAAAGGACAGCCCTGTCTCGTCCCATTGCTGATAGGGACTTTATTTGATAACGTGCCATTAATTCTTATTCTAGCATTGGGACATTTATATAGGGACACTATTTTATTTATTATACCGGTACCGAATCCTATTTTTTCCAACATCTGTTCAATAAATAACCATTCTACTCTATCGAAGGCTTTTTCAGCATCCATAGATATTATTAGGGCCTCCTCGTTTTTCTTTTTCATATACTTTATTATGTTTACAGCTCTAATTGTATTATTTTTCCCTTGTCTGCCAGGTACAAAACCCGCTTGGTCAAAATGGATTAGGTCGGGTAAGTGTACACTAATTCTATTGGCAAGTAATTTTGCAAATAATTTTTGATCTATGTTAATAAGGGAAATTGGCCTATAACTAGCGCATTCAGTAGGATCTTTTCCTGGTTTGTGAATAACTGTAATGTGGGCTTCTTGGGATTGTTCTGGAATTTGAGAGTGTCTATTCTGTGAGTTAAATAACTCCAGCAATATAGGGACTAAGATTTTATCAAAGATTTTATAATAGCTCGCCGAGAATCCATCTGGGCCTGGGCTTTTGCCCAGTGGAAGATTCTTTATTGCTTTTTGCAGTTCCTCCTCATTAAAAGGTTTGTCCAGTTCTACTGCTATACTCTTATCTAAGGAAGGGATTTTAATTTGGGAAAGAAATTGGTTAATTTGTTTTTTCTTTATTTCTATGTGAGAATTATTAGCATATTGTTTGTTTAAATTATATAGCCTGGTATAATAATCTTGAAAACATTTTGCTATATCTGTAGTTGTATGTACCATTTGTTGCTTATCATTTTTCATTTTTAAAAGGTATGATTTTATAAATTGAGATTTCAACTTGCTTGCTAGATATTTGCCACATTTATTACTATTTTTATATAGGTATTGCTTAATCCTTGTGTAGGCTTTGTTGGAGATTGTATCTAGAAGTATTTTTAAATCTTTTCTTTTCTCTTTTAACTCCTTAAAGACCTTATCTGATAAGTATTTTTTATGTAGGGATTCTAAATTATGTATATCTTTCAGTAATGAGTTTATTTTCTTCTCCCTTTCTTTTTTAGCAAAGGAGCCCAAAGAAATCAACAAACCTCTTATCGTGTACTTATGTGCTTCCCATCTGTTATGT
Organism: Xenopus petersii; assembly: GCA_038501925.1. Lineage (NCBI taxonomy): Eukaryota > Metazoa > Chordata > Amphibia > Anura > Pipidae > Xenopus > Xenopus petersii. Next base: position 68,683 of record JBCGBM010000289.1, read on the forward strand.
AAAGAAGTATCATTCACATTATTTTCTAAGAAGAATTGTTTGAGTCTCTTGGTGATTTTTTCTTTAAAGGGTTCTTGGCTAATCAGATTGTCATTTATTTTCCAGTTAAAATGAGGTTTCAGCAAATTGGGAAGTTTAAATATCAAGTTCACTGGGCAATGGTCAGATAAAAGAGAGTTTTCTATTGACACACTTTTAACGAGTTCTAGGAATCTGTGTTCCAGAAAAATATAATCTATTCTTGCATAGCTTTTATGAGCACAGTAATAGTGTGTATAGTCTCTCTCATCTGCATGGTAAGCTCTCCAAGTATCAGCAAATAAGTTGTCATGTAAAAGTTGATTAATACCTTTGATCAGTGAACATGGTAAATTTGATTTTTTGGATGAAGTGTCCATTAAGGGGTTAAGTGGGATGTTAAAGTCACCTCCCAAAATTACTATCCCTTCTTGAAAGGATTTAAGCTTTAATAGAATACTCTTCAATATTTTGTTTTGACCTTTGTTAGTGAGATAAACATTACACATAGTTATTTTTGTGTCATACAAAATCCCCTTTACCATGATACATCTACCATCACTTCTAGCATAGGTGTCAATTGTTGTAAATGGAATATTTCTATGCATAGCAATCAACACGCCATTTGTTTTCTTTAAGCAATTATTGCCTGTAAATATCTTATCAAATTGTTTATGTTTTATATTGGGATAATTATTTTCTTTAAAATGGGTTTCCTGCATGAAAATGATTTTGGATCCCATTTTATTGCAGTGATTAAATAATTGTGCTCTTTTAATAGGCTCATTTAACCCATTAACATTTACTGAGGTAATCTTACAATTAGCCATTTTGTGTAATTAAGGTTGCATAATACTTTTTCGCAATAAAGCGATATCAAGTCGTCAGTATCTCTGTCATATTGAAAATGAAAAAAATCAAAGAATATTTTAGGTGTGGAATTTAGAACTATGTACAAGGGTATTACCAATAAGAAATAGGTTTTGTCCCGTAGGGACATTTCTCTTTAAAGGTTATAGAGGTATAAGATAGGCAAAAGTGCTATCCTAATGGGGGAAATGGAAGGTCAGCCCGATACAGATAATACAAAACTAGTATTAATTAAGTAAATCTTACACCAAATCACACTCTTACCCTGTGAGCTTCTCATCTAAGTATATAAACATTCAGATATAATGTCTAACCTGCAAGACACAAAATATTTGATTAACATATTAAACACACTTTAAAGATTTATAAAGAGGAGGTGCAATTGTGCCCAAATAAAGAAATAAGGTTGTTAAGAGTTCTCTTCAAGTGTCATTATTTATGGCAAAGGTCAAGTCTTTTTCTCCTCTGGGATCAGGTGTAGAGGCCATCTTCTTAGTTTGCTTCAATGGAGTTATCCAAAATTCCGGTAATTTTTCCAATGAGAAGTCAGGCGTTGGGATGACATCCCATCCTGGGAGAGGTGGTTTTTCAATGTCCAGCTTTTTGCAGAATTCCTCAGTGTCCTTAGGAGATTTCAGTACCATCCATTGTCCCTCCTTTCTCACCGATATGTGAAAAGGGAATCCCCACTTGAATTGTAAGCCTTTTTCCTTTATAGCATCTGTGAGAGGTTTAAGATTTCTTCTCTTGCTGAGGGTTTTCCAAGAGATGTCTTGGAAAATTAGTATTTTGCTATCTTCGTATGTGATGTTGTTTATTTCTCTTGCTTTAGAGATGATTTCCTCCTTCTCTGTGAAGTTATGCAGAGCGCAAAGGACATCTCTGGGAGCTCCATGAGGTGCATTTTTTGTCTTAGCCACTCTGTGAAATCTGTCCATTTTAATTTCAGTTGCAGTATCTCTATTGAGAATGCTGTTAAAGATTTGCCACAGTGCTTGTCTCAGTTCACCTTGAGTAATGATTTCAGGGATGCCTCTTACTCTCAGATTAACCCTTCTGCTTCTGTTTTCAAAGTCCTCCATTTGCCTTTCAAGCTCCTCAATTTGTTGAGCTTGCTTTTTTACAGTCTTATGCAAGTATGTATTGTGTTTAAGTAATTTCTCCTGCGCTTTTTCTATAGTGTCAGTTCTCACTGCTATGTTTACTATGTCTTTCCTTATATCTCTCATTTCATCAGTTAACACAACAGATAAGTTCTGCAGCATGCTTTTGATTTCAGCTTTAGATGGTAAGCATTTTAAATATGAGCGAATATCTTCCTCTTTCTCACTTTCAGAGTCAGAGTGCTCAGTATCACATTCAGTTAAAATAGGCATATCAGTCTGCCGATTTCTCCCTCTTGCAGCTTTGCCAAACGAGCTTTCACTGACTATGTCAGTGTTTTTAGCAGACTCACGTTTTTTTGCAGCCGCCATCTTGGATCCCCTTGTGCCTCTATCAACAGGATCAAAAAACTCGTCTGGATCAGGTAATTCCCTAGCGATTTTGCTAGGTCTGGGTTTGGGAGTTTGTTGTTGGTTCTTAGCATGCTTTTTCATCTTTGCAGGATTCAAATGCAGGTTGTTAGGTGCTCACAGGGAGAGTAGATTCACAGAGGTCTCAGACTATGCTGCCATTCAGTGCTGACGACAAGCCACGCCCCTATGGGAATGCATTCTGGAAAACATTAGCTGTATTTTTTGTGAAAGTGGTCAGGGCTACAAATCCAATATGGCATTAGAATTAGCTTCCAACACTACAACTTCAACAAGTTTTGCATCAAGGAAAAGCAACAGAAACACTTGCAAAAGCACTATGCCAAAATGCATTATAAGTCTATGGGATTGCATGCTTGTTAACATTAGCTGTAACATTTGTGAAAGTTATCAGGGCTGCAAATCCAATATGGCATTAGAATTAGCTTCCAACACTACACCTTCAACAAGTTTTGCATCAAGGAAAAGCAACAGAAACACTTGCAAAAGCACTCTGCCAAAATGCATAGCAAGTCTATGGGAATGAATTGTGGATAACATTAGCTGTAACTTTTGGGAAAGTGGTCAGGGCTGCAAATCCAATATGGCATTAGAATTAGCTTCCAACACCTACAAATTCAACAAGCTTTGCATCAAGGAAAAGCAACAGAAACACTTGCAAAAGCACTCTGCCAAAATGCATAGCAAGTCTATGGGAATGAATTGTGGATAACATTAGCTGTAACTTTTGGGAAAGTGGTCAGGGCTGCAAATCCAATATGGCATTAGAATTAGCTTCCAACACTACACCTTCAACAAGTTTTGCATCAAGAAAAAGCAACAGAAACACTTGCAAAAGCACTCTGCCAAAATGCATAGCAAGTCTATGGGAATGCATTCTGGAAAACATTAGCTGTATTTTTTGTGAAAATGGTCAGGGCTACAAATCCAATATGGCATTAGAATTAGCTTCCAACACTACAACTTCAACAAGTTTTGCATCAAGGAAAAGCAACAGAAACACTTGCAAAAGCACTCTGCCAAAATGCATTATAAGTCTATGGGATTGCATGCTTGTTAACATTAGCTGTAACATTTGTGAAAGTTATCAGGGCTGCAAATCCAATATGGCATTAGAATTAGCTTCCAACACTACACCTTCAACAAGTTTTGCATCAAGGAAAAGCAACAGAAACACTTGCAAAAGCACTCTGCCAAAATGCATAGCAAGTCTATGGGAATGAATTGTGGATAACATTAGCTGTAACTTTTGGGAAAGTGGTCAGGGCTGCAAATCCAATATGGCATTAGAATTAGCTTCAACACTACACCTTCAACAAGTTTTGCATCAAGGAAAAGCAACAGAAACACTTGCAAAAGCACTCTGCCAAAATGCATTATAAGTCTATGGGATTACATGCTTGTTAACGTTAGCTGTAACATTTTGGAAAGTTATCAGTGCTGCAAATCCAATATGGCATTAGAATTAGCTTCCAACACCTACAAATTCAACAAGTTTTGCATCAAGGAAAAGCAACAGAAACACTTGCAAAAGCACTCTGCCAAAATGCATAGCAAGTCTATGGGAATGAATTGTGGATAACATTAGCTGTAACTTTTGGGAAAGTGGTCAGGGCTGCAAATCCAATATGGCATTAGAATTAGCTTCCAACACTACACCTTCAACAAGTTTTGCATCAAGGAAAAGCAACAGAAACACTTGCAAAAGCACTCTGCCAAAATGCATAGCAAGTCTATGGGAATGCATTCTGGAAAACATTAGCTGTATTTTTTGTGAAAGTGGTCAGGGCTACAAATCCAATATGGCATTAGAATTAGCTTCCAACACTACAACTTCAACAAGTTTTGCATCAAGGAAAAGCAACAGAAACACTTGCAAAAGCACTCTGCCAGAATGCATTATAAGTCTAAGGGATTGCATGCTTGTTAACATTAGCTGTAACATTTGTGAAAGTTATCAGGGCCGCAAATCCAATATGGCATTAGAATTAGCTTCCAACACTACACCTTCAACAAGTTTTGCATCAAGGAAAAGCAACAGAAGCACTTGCAAAAGCACTCTGCCAAAATGCATAGCAAGTCTATGGGATTGCATGCTTGTTAACGTTAGCTGTAACATTTGGGAAAGTTATCAGTGCTGCAAATCCAATATGGCATTAGAATTAGCTTCCAACACCTACAAATTCAACAAGTTTTGCATCAAGGAAAAGCAACAGAAACACTTGCAAAAGCACTCTGCCAAAATGCATAGCAAGTCTATGAGAATGAATTGTGGATAACATTAGCTGTAACTTTTGGGAAAGTGGTCAGGGCTGCAAATCCACTATGGCATTAGAATTAGCTTCCAACACTACACCTTCAACAAGTTTTGCATCAAGGAAAAGCAACAGAAACACTTGCAAAAGCACTCTGCCAAAATGCATAGCAAGTCTATGGGAATGCATTCTGGAAAACATTAGCTGTATTTTTTGTGAAAGTGGTCAGGGCTACAAATCCAATATGGCATTAGAATTAGCTTCCAACACTACAAACTTCAACAAGTTTTGCATCAAGGAAAAGCAACAGAAACACTTGCAAAAGCACTCTGCCAAAATGCATAGCAAGTCTATGGGAATGAATTGTGGATAACATTAGCTGTAACTTTTGGGAAAGTAGTCAGGGCTGCAAATCCAATATGGCATTAGAATTAGCTTCCAACACTACACCTTCAACAAGTTTTGCATCAAGGAAAAGCAACAGAAACACTTGCAAAAGCACTCTGCCAAAATGCATAGCAAGTCTATGGGAATGCATTCTGGAAAACATTAGCTGTATTTTTTATGAAAGTGGTCAGGGCTACAAATCCAATATGGCATTAGAATTAGCTTCCAACACTACAACTTCAACAAGTTTTGCATCAAGGAAAAGCAACAGAAACACTTGCAAAAGCACTCTGCCAAAATGCATAGCAAGTCTATGGGATTGCATGCTAGTTAACATTAGCTGTAACATTTGTGAAAGTTATCAGGGCTGCAAATCCAATATGGCATTAGAATTAGCTTCCAACACTACACCTTCAACAAGTTTTGCATCAAGGAAAAGCAACAGAAGCACTTGCAAAAGCACTCTGCCAAAATGCATAGCAGGTCTATGGGATTGCATGCTTGTTAACATTAGCTTTAACATTTGGGAATGCTATCAGGGCTGCAAATCCAATATGGCATTAGAATTAGCTTCAAACACTACACCTTCAAAAAGTTTTGAATCAAGGAAAAGCAACAGGAACACTTGCAAAAGCACTCTGCAAAATGCATAGCAAGTCTATGGGAATGCATTCTGGATAACATTAGCTGTAACTTTTGGGAAAGTGGTCAGGGCTGCAAATCCAATATGGCATTAGAATTAGCTTCCAACAATACACCTTCAACAAGTTTTGCATCAAGGAAAAGCAACAGAAACACTTGCAAAAGCACTCTGCCAAAATGCATTATAAGTCTATAGGATTGCATGCTTGTTAACATTAGCTGTAACATTTGGGAAAGTTATCAGGGCTGCAAATTCAATATGGCATTAGAATTAGCTTCCAACACTACACCTTCAACAAGTTTTGCATCAAGGAAAAGCAACAGAAACACTTGCAAAAGCACTCTGCCAAAATGCATAGCAAGTCTATGGGAATGAATTGTGGATAACATTAGCTGTAACTTTTGGGAAAGTGGTCAGGGCTGCAAATCCAATATGGCATTAGAATTAGCTTCCAACACCTACCAATTCAACAAGTTTTGCATCAACGAAAAGCAACAGAAACACTTGCAAAAGCACTCTGCCAAAATGCGTAGCAAGTCTATGGGAATGAATTGTGGATAACATTAGCTGTAACTTTTGGGAAAGTGGTCAGGGCTGCAAATCCAATATGGCATTAGAATTAGCTTCCAACACTACACCTTCAACAAGTTTTGCATCAAGGAAAAGCAACAGAAACACTTGCAAAAGCACTCTGCCAAAATGCATAGCAAGTCTATGGGAATGCATTCTGGAAAACATTAGCTGTATTTTTTGTGAAAGTGGTCAGGGCTACAAATCCAATATGGCATTAGAATTAGCTTCCAACACTACAACTTCAACAAGTTTTGCATCAAGGAAAAGCAACAGAAACACTTGCAAAAGCACTATGCCAAAATGCATTATAAGTCTATGGGATTGCATGCTTGTTAACATTAGCTGTAACATTTGTGAAAGTTATCAGGGCTGCAAATCCAATATGGCATTAGAATAAGCTTCAAACACTATACCTTCAACAAGTTTTGCATCAAGGTAAAGCAACAGAAACACTTGCAAAAGCACTCTGCCAAAATGCATAGCAAGTCTATGGGAATGAATTGTGGATAACATTAGCTGTAACTTTTGGGAAAGTGGTCAGGGCTGCAAATCCACTATGGCATTAGAATTAGCTTCCAACACTACACCTTCAACAAGTTTTGCATCAAGGAAAAGCAACAGAAACACTTGCAAAAGCACTCTGCCAAAATGCATAGCAAGTCTATGGGAATGCATTCTGGAAAACATTAGCTGTATTTTTTGTGAAAGTGGTCAGGGCTACAAATCCAATATGGCATTAGAATTAGCTTCCAACACTACAAACTTCAACAAGTTTTGCATCAAGGAAAAGCAACAGAAACACTTGCAAAAGCACTCTGCCAAAATGCATAGCAAGTCTATGGGAATGCATTCTGGAAAACATTAGCTGTATTTTTTGTGAAAGTGGTCAGGGCTACAAATCCAATATGGCATTAGAATTAGCTTCCAACACTACAACTTCAACAAGTTTTGCATCAAGGAAAAGCAACAGAAACACTTGCAAAAGCACTCTGCCAAAATGCATTATAAGTCTATGGGATTGCATGCTTGTTAACATTAGCTGTAACATTTGTGAAAGTTATCAGGGCTGCAAATCCAATATGGCATTAGAATTAGCTTCCAACACTACCCCTTCAACAAGTTTTGCATCAAGGAAAAGCAACAGAAACACTTGCAAAAGCACTCTGCCAAAATGCATAGCAAGTCTATGGGAATGAATTGTGGATAACATTAGCTGTAACTTTTGGGAAAGTGGTCAGGGCTGCAAATCCAATATGGCATTAGAATTAGCTTCAACACTACACCTTCAACAAGTTTTGCATCAAGGAAAAGCAACAGAAACACTTGCAAAAGCACTCTGCCAAAATGCATTATAAGTCTATGGGATTACATGCTTGTTAACGTTAGCTGTAACATTTGGGAAAGTTATCAGTGCTGCAAATCCAATATGGCATTAGAATTAGCTTCCAACACCTACAAATTCAACAAGTTTTGCATCAAGGAAAAGCAACAGAAACACTTGCAAAAGCACTCTGCCAAAATGCATAGCAAGTCTATGGGAATGAATTGTGGATAACATGTGGTGGACTGGTCAGTCTATTCTGTATGCTCTCATTTTAAAAGTCTATTTTACTGTTATACTGTGTGTCTGCTATAATTCCTTACTCAGCTATTTGCTAAACATATATCAATACTAGCTAGGATGAAACCAAAGATAAACCTCTTCACAGGAAACAGTCTCGCGTTGGTCATGCCACTCTGCACCTATTCTGGGAAGACACCTGCACTTCACAGTACAGAGACTCGGTCTAAAAGGTCACGCCAGCTTGTGGTCATGCCTCTATGCAGCTGTTCCTGGAAGATGACTGCTGAATTAAAACCGCATAAGAACTTTGTACTTTATATTTCGTTGTATTTTCTCCAATTTCAAGATCTATATCTACGAAGTTTGATATCTATTTTTATATCTATGTACTTTGTATCTTTCCATGTGAAACCACATAGCTTAACCGCAAGGGCAACATAACCCCCTTTTTTGCCTATATAACCTTTTGATATCTTACAATAAACAAGAGAGAAGCATTTTGCATACTGAACAGCCGTGTCAGTGTCATTTCTTCTTATCAGCTAGCTGAACTTACTCACCACAAATTTGGAAGGGACAAAATACTCTCCGGACACACTTCTGTCCATAACATCTGGCGCCCAACGTGGGGCCAGGCTCTGGCTGACCACTAGCCGATACCACGGACAGCAGTCGCCCAACAGAGGGAAGGACGGAGACTGATCACCTCCGGGACACAGGTAAGACCTATGTTATTAGTTTCTTGCCTGTGTCATACCCATACCAACTGTTGGCGTCTGTTGCCCATATCGACTGTTAGCAGCCAGCAAAGACAGGTAACATCTTGCCTGATGCCATTTTCCTAACCTGTATAAGAGTATCTTGTCGCCTGTTTATCTATAGTTCATGTTTATTTGTCTGGTAACTCTTCACTGGTGGAGGAAAATATAGAAAGAGAGGATAGATTCATACTGAGGGTAACAGGTGACTCGGGGTATAGACAGGGCTCTGCATTTCGTGGGGGGTACGAACCGAGTCGATCCCAGCCCAGCGTCCCGAGCGTAGGACGCAGCGAAACAGACGCTGGCCCAGCAAAGTCAGTGAGTGTTTCGTGGGGGGTACGAACCGAGTCGATCCCAGCCCAGCGTCCCGAGCGTAGGACGCAGCGAAGTGTTAGATAGACACTGGCCCAGCAAAGTCAGTGAATGTTAGGCAGATACGTTATATACATAGATTCTGGCATTTTGTGGGGGAAGTACAAACGTGTCGCCCCCGGAGTCCCGAGCGTAGGACCAAGCAAAGTGTTCTGGAGACACTGGCCCAGCAAAGTCAGTAGCGTCTCCTACGGGGGGGAAGGACAGAAGTGTCCAGGACAAACGTGTCGACCCCGAGAAGTATATTACATATCTTTAGAAAACGTGTGATTGTGGGAAAACGGTTAGAGAGACAAACGTGTCCACTCCGTGGCGGGTTGTCCCTGGTGTCCCTGTTATCCCTAGTTGAGGCAGTCAGAATACCCACCAGTATCGAGGTCGTTGTTGCCCGTTGTGTACGTCACCATAGCTAATTTGTGTCTAAATGTCATGTCCTAATTGTGTGTGTGGATTATTGTTTGCAATCACCCCCTTGGGGTGGAGACTAGCAAAAATACAGCCAGTGGGTTACCCTGCTAGTGTCCTAGGTTTAGGACCAATCCTCCCCGGTTTTTCAGACCTTATACTGTATCGCCTCAATGTCCATTTTCCTGTGAATCCCAGTGACTTTGGAGATAGTTTACTCGAGATAAGAGTACACTTCGCTTACACTGGACCATACCCAGAGGTGTGTGACAGTCACTCAGAAAGCGGTTTAGACCAGTCCGAAGCTGAAGCAGTTCAAAGACTGATGAACCTTTTGTCATTCCTTTAGATCCACCGCCTATTGTTCATCATAATAAATCCTAACTATTGCTGAAAGAGACCTCATGTTATGGACAGAAGTGTGTGTGTGGTCTTGTATTTGCCATAGGGGAAAGGGGTTATCGCTTAACTAGCGTTGCAACCAAGGGTTTCCCATTTGAGAGACTAGGCAGACAGTCCATCGATCCTACACCAGGCCCAAGTCCTCCTGATTCTTCAGAAAGCCACGTGTATCGACTTAATGTTCATTTCCCTGTTGACTTAGACGACAATTGGGGACAAGGTCTATTTGAAATAAGGAAATCTGCTTTTGATCACGGTCGCAGTCCCTTAGTCTGCTATTATCATCCAGCTACCGATTATTTAGAATCTGAGATATTAGACCTGATACGCATACGAGTCTGTAAAGCCAAACGCCTACTGGCCAGTGCTAACACATTCTTTGAAAGCGTGAATCATGGGAAGTGAACAATCAAAAATGGAGGAAGGGGACCAAAAGGGGATCTCGGCGTTTGAAATAGTCAAACGTCGAGAGGGGAAACAACCGGTCAGTGATTACATTAAATTGGCTAAATTATGTAGTTTTAACTGTAAGGGACCCCGGCTACAGCCGGACTCTTGGCATAACGTAATGAAGGAACAAAAGGGTGTTCTCCAGGATAAGGGTCTGTTATCCAGTGCCCAATCATGGCTTAGGGTCGCAAAGGGATTGCAGAAGGAGGGGTGGTCAGAACAAAGAGTGATCCAATCTGATGGTAATATCAAATATTTATACCATAGAGAACCCCCTTTCCATTGTATGGTCAATACCGTTAGTCCGCTCCCAGAAGGTAACGACAATACACAAACAGCACCCCACCCTAGACCCTCAGGTCAATCATTTCCCACTACTGACAAACAGACAAATATTTATGAAAATTCAAATGTCGTTCCTGATGAAGACCCCCCCACAAACACACTTGCCAAGGGTGGAGTGACGCCACTATATCCAGTTTTGACACCTGAAGGCGCTTACTATGTACCCGTACCAAGTTTAACTCACATAATGTTGTCAGGTGATGAGACTGAAGGGGCTACAGGGGGGGGTTCAGATGAAGAGGGGTGTAGGGTTACTTCCACCACACCAAGGTTACTGGGGGCCGTTCCTAAGGACCATCAGTCAAAAGGGAGGGTCGCCCAGTTACAAAAGGAAGCCAGAAAGGACCGGGGGGACCATTGGCAGGTTTTGAATGAGATAGGCGAGACCTTAACACGTATGAGCACCCCCCTCCAATCCGGTCAAAAACAGACACAGTCCCTCCGGGATGCATCCCCCTATGTCCTGCCTGCATTTGATCCCAGTGATGAGGACTCTTTCTCCCCTAGTAAGGGACGCGGGGGTGGGATGCAAGCCATGAGTGGGAATGGACCCCCATTATATGTTACCTTTACGCCTTCTCAGGCGTCTACACTCCTGGCACAACTGCCGGACCCTGATCACCAACCCATGCAATTTTTTCGCCGACTGTCCCAGATTCAAAAAAACTATTCAGCCACTTGGAAAGATTTACAGAGTCTCTGCGAAATAAAGGCGGGGGATGCCTATTGGCCGGTTATGCAAACTGAACTTGAACCCCGTCAAGTTAGGGACCTCACCAGTTACGAGTCAGGCGTGGGATTCTGTGAACAAATTAAATCCTGGGCGCAGAATAGGCTGGCTGATCAGGCCGTCAGCATCCACGATATGGTCCAGGAGAAATCCGAATCTGTTGAGAAGTACCAGGTCCGACTGTTACAAGTATTCATAGATTTAGGATTCAGTCGCCACAACAAGACTCATACCCAAATGTTGTCCTCTGCCTTCGTTACTGGCCTGCAGGAAAACTTACGTAAGGGTCTGATTACAGCCAGACCAGAATACCGTACCTTGCCCATTGAGACACTTGCCCTTGTAGCCAAGGGTCTCGAAGCCTCCCAGCAGCTAACCCACAGGGCTACTCCCTTGATGTTAACTGATAGTAGTCCTAGCGACCGCAAACAGAGCGAGTCTGTAACATGTACTTATTGTAAGAAGACAGGACACGTTATCAGAGACTGCAAGACTAGGAAAAATTGTTTTAACTGTGACCGACCCGGCCACATAAGTCGGGACTGCAGGGCCCCCAAACGACAAAATCAGACAAACTACAATGCCGACCATTGGCCACCTCCACCCCCTCCTGATCATCCGGTCCCGTCAGCTCCCCCGGCCCATCCATAGGATGTTGGCACCCCTGTGTCTCCCTGCCCTGTACTGTCCAATACAGACACTATCGAGGATGCCGGACCTTTAGCTAAATTAACCTTGTCCGTACAAGGTACCCCTACCACCTTCCTGATAGACACAGGGGCAGCCAGAAGCGTTATCAGGAGTCAGGACCTTCCCAAACAAACGATGTTGTCTAATAACACTGTTTCTTGTGTAGGAGTGGATGGTCGACCACGGAACAATCCATTGACCTGTCCTTTACAGGTCGGACCCTATTCTGGATTGTTGGCCCGTTTTGTTGTCTCACCCACTTGTCCTTTAAATCTATTAGGAACGGATCTACTGTACCGATTGCAAGCGAAACTGGTGTTTCTACCGGACGGCTCCATCACTGTTTCCTCCCCGTTGGATCAAGCTGAGGCTACCTCTCTTTGTTCTGTACCCCTTCTTCTCTCCACAGAGTCACCAACAACTTCTACCGCTGGCGTACCGGCTCATGTACTGTCCCGCATTCCTTCGTTCCTATGGTCACAGGGGCCGGAAGACATTGGTCGCTTACCTGTTCCTCCAGTCGGAGTCCGTCTTAAGGAAGGCACTGCATTGCCCAGGAAACCACAATATCCTCTCAAACCGGCCCAGTCCGAAGCCATCACCAAACAGCTCCAAAAACTTCTTGATAATGGGGCTATCAAACGGCAATCGTCCCCTTGCAATACTCCTCTCTTCCCTGTCAAGAAGAAAGGCAAGGCAGGAGAACCAGATAAGTATCGCTTGGTGCAAGATCTACGTGCTGTCAATGAAGCCACGGTCATGGAGACCCCTTTGGTGTCAAACCCACACACCATATTATCCGGCATTCCTCCGGCGGCCACCCATTTCACAGCGATAGATTTAACGAATGCATTTTATAGTATACCATTGCGTGAGGACTGCCAATACCTCTTTGCATTCACCCATGAACGCCAACAGTATGTTTGGACTGTCCTTCCCCAGGGAGCACAGAACTCTCCTACTCATTTCTCACTTGCACTTACTTCCATTCTAGACTCCTGGATATCTGCACATCCCGAGGTCACACTCCTGCAGTATGTGGACGACCTACTACTCTGTGCCCCTGACCTATCAACTTGCGAAGAATCGTCTGCCGACCTACTCTGCTTTCTGGCCGACCAAGGGTGTAAGGCATCTAAAGAGAAACTGCAATGGTGTCAAACCACTGTGGTCTTTTTGGGACAATGTATCTCCCAAGGCACAAGACACATCACAGACGGCCGCATTAAAAAGCTTCAGGACATCCCTCTACCACAGGGACACAAGCCATTACATGCCTTTCTTGGTCTCATCTCCTACTGTCGGTCATGGATTCCTGAAGCTTCTCTCCTGATGCAGCCTCTGTACGATGCATTAAACTCAGACCCTTTCACGTTGTCTAAAGCGGCGGAAGAAAGTTTCCATACGCTCAAGTCTGTTCTATCTACGGCTCCTGCTCTGGGCCTCCCAGACTATGAAAAACCTTTTAAACTGTTTGTCTCCGAACGTCAAGGGCATGCCCTCGGAGTACTGGCCCAATCATACGGTCAACGTGTCCGGCCTATTGGATATTTCTCCGGACAACTCGACAATGTGGCAAAGGGCAGCCCTTCATGCATGCGTGCAGTATACGCAGCTCAACTTTTACTGGACAAGACTGCTGATCTAATTTTGGGACATGACTGTACCCTTCTAGCACCTCACGACATCTCTGCTATATTGCAGCAAACCCAACCAAAACACATGTCTGCTGCCAGGCATCTGCGGCTACAATGTGCTATACTTCTACCTGACAATGTTACTCTACAGCGGTGCACCATTCTGAATCCATCAACACTGTTACCAATCCCTGAACAAGGGGGGGTTGAGGACCATATCACGGACTCCCACGACTGTTTCGAACTTATGCAACAAGAAACAGCTCACCTCCCTACCGTCAGTGACACCGCCTTGGAAGACCCGGACATCACGTTATTTGTGGACGGATCACGGTTCTCAGATGACTCTGGGAAATTTCATACTGGATATGCCGTCACAACCACTGACTCTGTCCTTGAAGCACGACCTCTTCCACCCTCGTGTTCAGCCCAGGAAGTGGAACTCAAAGCCCTAACTGCAGCATGTACATTGGCCGCAGGAAAGAGAGCAAACATTTTCTCTGATTCCAGATATGCACTGGGAGTGGCTTTAGACTTTGGGACAATTTGGAAGACTAGAGGGTATTTGACTGCCACCGGATCACCTATTAAAAATGGCACGTCCGTTGCCGATCTTATGGAAGCACTGACTCTGCCTTTAAAAGTTGCCGTGTTAAAAGTAAAAGCTCATGGCAGACTCACTTCACCCGAGGCTATTGGTAACCATCTAGCTGATACCACTGCTAAGGACATTGCTATTACTCCTTTGCCCGATCCACCAGATACTGCTTCACCCACACCATTGCTCCAAGTTACTTTCTTGGACAGCGTTGACAAACTAAAAGGCTGTCAAGCCTCTGCCAGCCCCGATGAAATTAATGGGTGGCTCAGCAAAGGCGCCACTTGTAAAGACGGCCTATATTCCTGCAATAAAAAGCCATGTATTCCCAGGAACCTTTATCCATCTCTAGTTCAATGGGCTCATGGACCAACACACATTTCAAAGAACCTGATGAACAACCTGATCTCAAAACTTTATTTCGCTCCAGGAATCACCACCCTCACCCGGAATTACACCGCAGCCTGCACCATCTGCGCCAAGTGTAACCCTGGACGCATGGAGAAACCACCGGTCTTACATTTAGCTAAGCCCCTATACCCTTTTCAACGCATACAAATAGACCATATACAGATGCCCAGATGCGGGAGATTTGATTATGTCTTAGTCGTCGTCGATATGTTCTCAGGGTGGCCAGAAGCTTTCCCCGTGGCTAATATGACTGCAAAAACCACCGCAAAAAAATTACTCTCTGAGATTGTTTGCCGATATGGAGTTCCTGAAGTGATCGAAAGCGATCAGGGTCCAGCGTTCACGGCATCTGTCACTAAAGACATATGGACAGCACTAGGAGTCACCCTTCATTTCCACACCCCTTATCACCCCCAAAGTAGTGGCAAGGTCGAACGTATGAATGGTACTCTCAAAACAAAAATGTTAAAAATGTCTCAGGACTCGGGTATGTTGTGGCCTGACAGCCTGCCTATTGCCCTTTTCAGTGTTAGGTACACACCGAGGGGGGATACCAATCTTTCTCCTTTTGAAATCCTGTTTGGGTCTGCCCCTAGGCTAGGATGTTATTTCCCTCAGTCTTTACAGTTACAGTTTGATGTTCTTAATGAATATGTATGTCAATTGTCAACTGAATTATCTAAAGTGCATGGTCAGGTGTTCTCCTCTATTCCAGATCCTACTTCTGTGGAAGGTTCGCATTCATTAGTTCCAGGTGATTGGGTTCTTGTCAAGAAATTTCTGCGTAAATCCTCACTCGAGCCCCGATTTGACGGTCCGTTCCAAGTCCTACTGACTACAGCCACCTCTGTGAAATTGGACGGAAAAAACACCTGGATCCACGCATCCCACTGTAAAAAGTCTGTTCCTCCTGCAACCACTCCAGCTCAGGACCTTGAGTCTACTCCTCCAGTCTCCATCTCACCTATACCTGCACCATGAATTTTTTATATATCCTTTTCCTGGTCTGTGGGGGGGGGGGACCTTGTTCAGGTCTCCTGGCCACGTGGCCATAACTAAAGATGCTTTGGGTGTTAGTACTTTTTGGTTCAACTCCTCAAGCACAAATATTGCTACTTTCTCTTTCTCCCCTTTTAATCTCGGTGACCAGTTCGGTAACTTTTACATGCCCAGCCTGACCCCCCACCTTATAAGAACCGCTTATGGTTATATTTGTGTTACCGACACTCACTTTGGAAACGATTGCAATTCTTGGGGTTCTGTTGGTTGGAATTCTGGGGATAACAATTGGGGATACTACCCAGATACTGCTCAGCTAAAAATTGCCAATGGTCGATCCCTCCTCACACGAATGACATTACGCCCTGGTCCGAGTAGTATACAATTCACTCTTACTCTTTTAGACCCAAATCCTGTAGATTCCGGTTCCTATGTATTTGGCCTATACTGGTATAACTATCCCACCTTCCTTATAAGATTTAAGTTACAAGACATGTCTACCTACATGGGACCAGATACATCAGTCACTAACCCCATATCACCTGTATCTTCTCCCAAACTGCAGGGTATGCTTGCCATTTCCAACCCTACCTTTACCGACTCCCTAGCTGTCGAAACTGGTTTCAGTGACTCTAACGTTTGGTTGGAGTGGATCCATTTTACGGCTGCCCAACATAACAAAACTAACTGTTTTGTTTGTGGCCAAGCCAGACCCCATCTCGGTTCTGTCCCGTTACATATCCCTACAGATGAACTAAATTGTTTCACTAGCCTCTTTTCTAACCGTTCCACTAATCATTCAGATTGTGAATTCTGGAAACTTCATTATCCCATTATTCCTTCTGTTTCCCCACCACCCCCAGGTATCACTATATATCCTGGCAATTATACCTGTTTTACTGCTCCTTACTCTGCATCTGCCCTCCCCCTAGGCAACTTCTCAGCTGGCTACTGCTCCAATTATATTAATGGTACCTCCCCTGACTTGCAAAACCAGACCCAGGCCCTAAGTGATATTTTTTGGATCTGCGGGGACATGAAAATCCGTAACCTCCTGCCCACCAATTGGTATGGTGAATGTGCTTTAAGCAAAGCCATCCTTCCCCTTCACATAATCCCATGGACCAAACTCGCCCCAGCCACCTCTTCTGTACTCAATCATCATTCCCGTTCTATTTCCAAACGTGATGTCACCCCGTTCGGCAGTCTGGACCCACATATATACATTGACTCTATTGGTGTCCCTAGAGGAGTCCCCAATGAATTTAAAGCCAGGGATCAGGTCGCTGCTGGGTTTGAGTCTCTATTCCTTTTTGTTACAGTCAATAAAAATGTTGATTGGATTAACTATATTTACTATAACCAACAGCGTTTTGTTAATTACACCAGGGATGCCGTGCGCGGCATTGCAGAACAGTTAAATGCTACCTCCCACATGACCTTCCAAAACCGCCTGGCCCTAGATATGTTGTTGGCCGAAAAGGGTGGGGTGTGCAAGATCCTTGACAAATCTTCCACCTGTTGCACCTATATCCCTGATAACACTGGCCCCGATGGCTCTGTTTCCATCGCTATTAAAAAATTAGAGGAACTGTCTGCCGAACTTAAAAGGAACTCAGGCATCACCGACCCCTGGGACCAGATCTTCACCTGGATGACTGGTTGGAAGAAAGTGCTTGCTGAAATCGGTATCGTTCTCCTCATAGTTTCTGCTTTCTGTACCATGATATTTTGCTGTTTCATTCCCTGCATTCGCAAACTTTGTCTTGCCTCTCAATATACTCCTACCTTTGTCCTATCCTCTCCCTCCTTCTATGTAGGCTCAGATGCCCATGGCTATTGCAATGATACACCCGAGGATGACGATAATGATTCTGATCCTCCCCTCATTGATCCCCGCTCCCTCCCTTATATCCCGACCACAGTACTCTCCCAATACATTCCTATGACCCCAACACCCACTCCCGCACGTCCACCCCCTTCATCCCCCCTCCTTCGCTCAGGTTAAGGACAGTGCTGTTAGTCATGTTGGCAGGGTTGGTCACTGATTTTGTGCAGGTCTCTCCAGACCACGCTGAAACATCATACCCACCACTAGGGTGTACTCCCTCTGGAGCAACTTACTAACTTCTATCTAGGTAGGGCCAGCAAAATAGACGTTTTTAGGGGGGATTGTGGTGGACTGGTCAGTCTATTCTGTATGCTCTCATTTTAAAAGTCTATTTTACTGTTATACTGTGTGTCTGCTATAATTCCTTACTCAGCTATTTGCTAAACATATATCAATACTAGCTAGGATGAAACCAAAGATAAACCTCTTCACAGGAAACAGTCTCGCGTTGGTCATGCCACTCTGCACCTATTCTGGGAAGACACCTGCACTTCACAGTACAGAGACTCGGTCTAAAAGGTCACGCCAGCTTGTGGTCATGCCTCTATGCAGCTGTTCCTGGAAGATGACTGCTGAATTAAAACCGCATAAGAACTTTGTACTTTATATTTCGTTGTATTTTCTCCAATTTCAAGATCTATATCTACGAAGTTTGATATCTATTTTTATATCTATGTACTTTGTATCTTTCCATGTGAAACCACATAGCTTAACCGCAAGGGCAACATAACCCCCTTTTTTGCCTATATAACCTTTTGATATCTTACAATAAACAAGAGAGAAGCATTTTGCATACTGAACAGCCGTGTCAGTGTCATTTCTTCTTATCAGCTAGCTGAACTTACTCACCACAAATTTGGAAGGGACAAAATACTCTCCGGACACACTTCTGTCCATAACAAACATTAGCTGTAACTTTTGGGAAAGTGGTCAGGGCTGCAAATCCAATATGGCATTAGAATTAGCTTCCAACACTACACCTTCAACAAGTTTTGCATCAAGGAAAAGCAACAGAAACACTTGCAAAAGCACTCTGCCAAAATGCATAGCAAGTCTATGGGAATGCATTCTGGAAAACATTAGCTGTATTTTTTGTGAAAGTGGTCAGGGCTACAAATCCAATATGGCATTAGAATTAGCTTCCAACACTACAACTTCAACAAGTTTTGCATCAAGGAAAAGCAACAGAAACACTTGCAAAAGCACTCTGCCAGAATGCATTATAAGTCTAAAGGATTGCATGCTTGTTAACATTAGCTGTAACATTTGTGAAAGTTATCAGGGCCGCAAATCCAATATGGCATTAGAATTAGCTTCCAACACTACACCTTCAACAAGTTTTGCATCAAGGAAAAGCAACAGAAGCACTTGCAAAAGCACTCTGCCAAAATGCATAGCAAGTCTATGGGATTGCATGCTTGTTAACGTTAGCTGTAACATTTGGGAAAGTTATCAGTGCTGCAAATCCAATATGGCATTAGAATTAGCTTCCAACACCTACAAATTCAACAAGTTTTGCATCAAGGAAAAGCAACAGAAACACTTGCAAAAGCACTCTGCCAAAATGCATAGCAAGTCTATGGGAATGAATTGTGGATAACATTAGCTGTAACTTTTGGGAAAGTGGTCAGGGCTGCAAATCCACTATGGCATTAGAATTAGCTTCCAACACTACACCTTCAACAAGTTTTGCATCAAGGAAAAGCAACAGAAACACTTGCAAAAGCACTCTGCCAAAATGCATAGCAAGTCTATGGGAATGCATTCTGGAGAACATTAGCTGTATTTTTTGTGAAAGTGGTCAGGGCTACAAATCCAATATGGCATTAGAGTTAGCTTCCAACACTACAAACTTCAACAAGTTTTGCATCAAGGAAAAGCAACAGAAACACTTGCAAAAGCACTCTGCCAAAATGCATAGCAAGTCTATGGGAATGAATTGTGGATAACATTAACTGTAACTTTTGGGAAAGTAGTCAGGGCTGCAAATCCAATATGGCATTAGAATTAGCTTCCAACACTACACCTTCAACAAGTTTTGCATCAAGGAAAAGCAACAGAAACACTTGCAAAAGCACTCTGCCAAAATGCATAGCAAGTCTATGGGAATGCATTCTGGAAAACATTAGCTGTATTTTTTGTGAAAGTGGTCAGGGCTACAAATCCAATATGGCATTAGAATTAGCTTCCAACACTACAACTTCAACAAGTTTTGCATCAAGGAAAAGCAACAGAAACACTTGCAAAAGCACTCTGCCAAAATGCATTATAAGTCTATGGGATTGCATGCTTGTTAACATTAGCTGTAACATTTGTGAAAGTTATCAGGGCTGCAAATCCAATATGGCATTAGAATTAGCTTCCAACACTACACCTTCAACAAGTTTTGCATCAAGGAAAAGCAACAGAAGCACTTGCAAAAGCACTCTGCCAAAATGCATAGCAGGTCTATGGGATTGCATGCTTGTTAACATTAGCTTTAACATTTGGGAATGCTATCAGGGCTGCAAATCCAATATGGCATTAGAATTAGCTTCAAACACTACACCTTCAAAAAGTTTTGAATCAAGGAAAAGCAACAGGAACACTTGCAAAAGCACTCTGCAAAATGCATAGCAAGTCTATGGGAATGCATTCTGGATAACATTAGCTGTAACTTTTGGGAAAGTGGTCAGGGCTGCAAATCCAATATGGCATTAGAATTAGCTTCCAACAATACACCTTCAACAAGTTTTGCATCAAGGAAAAGCAACAGAAACACTTGCAAAAGCACTCTGCCAAAATGCATAGCAGGTCTATGGGATTGCATGCTTGTTAACATTAGCTGTAACATTTGGGAAAGTTATCAGGGCTGCAAATTCAATATGGCATTAGAATTAGCTTCCAACACTACACCTTCAACAAGTTTTGCATCAAGGAAAAGCAACAGAAACACTTGCAAAAGCACTCTGCCAAAATGCATAGCAAGTCTATGGGAATGAATTGTGGATAACATTAGCTGTAACTTTTGGGAAAGTGGTCAGGGCTGCAAATCCAATATGGCATTAGAATTAGCTTCCAACACCTACCAATTCAACAAGTTTTGCATCAAGGAAAAGCAACAGAAACACTTGCAAAAGCACTCTGCCAAAATGCATAGCAAGTCTATGGGAATGAATTGTGGATAACATTAGCTGTAACTTTTGGGAAAGTGGTCAGGGCTGCAAATCCAATATGGCATTAGAATTAGCTTCCAACACTACACCTTCAACAAGTTTTGCATCAAGGAAAAGCAACAGAAACACTTGCAAAAGCACTCTGCCAAAATGCATAGCAAGTCTATGGGAATGCATTCTGGAAAACATTAGCTGTATTTTTTGTGAAAGTGGTCAGGGCTACAAATCCAATATGGCATTAGAATTAGCTTCCAACACTACAACTTCAACAAGTTTTGCATCAAGGAAAAGCAACAGAAACACTTGCAAAAGCACTATGCCAAAATGCATTATAAGTCTATGGGATTGCATGCTTGTTAACATTAGCTGTAACATTTGTGAAAGTTATCAGGGCTGCAAATCCAATATGGCATTAGAATTAGCTTCCAACACTACACCTTCAACAAGTTTTGCATCAAGGTAAAGCAACAGAAACACTTGCAAAAGCACTCTGCCAAAATGCATAGCAAGTCTATGGGAATGAATTGTGGATAACATTAGCTGTATCTTTTGGGAAAGTGGTCAGGGCTGCAAATCCAATATGGCATTAGAATTAGCTTCCAACACCTACAAATTCAACAAGTTTTGCATCAAGGAAAAGCAACAGAAACACTTGCAAAAGCACTCTGCCAAAATGCATAGCAAGTCTATGGGAATGAATTGTGGATAACATTAGCTGTAACTTTTGGGAAAGTGGTCAGGGCTGCAAATCCAATATGGCATTAGAGTTAGCTTCCAACACTACACCTTCAACAAGTTTTGCATCAAGGAAAAGCAACAGAAACACTTGCAAAAGCACTCTGCCAAAATGCATTATAAGTCTATGGGATTGCATGCTTGTTAACATTAGCTGTAACATTTGTGAAAGTTATCAGGGCTGCAAATCCAATATGGCATTAGAATTAGCTTCCAACACTACACCTTCAACAAGTTTTGCATCAAGGAAAAGCAACAGAAACACTTGCAAAAGCACTCTTGCCTAAATGCATAGCAAGTCTATGGGAATGAATTGTGGATAACATTAGCTGTAACTTTTGGGAAAGTGGTCAGGGCTGCAAATCCAATATGGCATTAGAATTAGCTTCCAACACCTACAAATTCAACAAGTTTTGCATCAAGGAAAAGCAACAGAAACACTTGCAAAAGCACTCTGCCAAAATGCATAGCAAGTCTATGGGAATGAATTGTGGATAACATTAGCTGTAACTTTTGGGAAAGTGGTCAGGGCTGCAAATCCAATATGGCATTAGAATTAGCTTCCAACACTACACCTTCAACAAGTTTTGCATCAAGGAAAAGCAACAGAAACACTTGCAAAAGCACTCTGCCTAAATGCATTATAAGTCTATGGGATTGCATGCTTGTTAACATTAGCTGTAACATTTGTGAAAGTTATCAGGGCTGCAAATCCAATATGGCATTAGAATTAGCTTCCAACACTACACCTTCAACAAGTTTTGCATCAAGGAAAAGCAACAGAAACACTTGCAAAAGCACTCTGCCTAAATGCATAGCAAGTCTATGGGAATGAATTGTGGATAACATTAGCTGTAACTTTTGGGAAAGTGGTCAGGGCTGCAAATCCAATATGGCATTAGAATTAGCTTCCAACACCTACAAATTCCACAAGTTTTGCATCAAGGAAAAGCAACAGAAACACTTGCAAAAGCACTCTGCCAAAATGCATAGCAAGTCTATGGGAATGAATTGTGGATAACATTAGCTGTAACTTTTGGGAAAGTGGTCAGGGCTGCAAATCCAATATGGCATTAGAATTAGCTTCCAACACTACACCTTCAACAAGTTTTGCATCAAGGAAAAGCAACAGAAACACTTGCAAAAGCACTCTGCCAAAATGCATTATAAGTCTATGGGATTACATGCTTATTAACGTTAGCTGTAACATTTGTGAAAGTTATCAGTGCTGCAAATCCAATATGGCATTAGAATTAGCTTCCAACACTACACCTTCAACAAGTTTTGCATCAAGGAAAAGCAACAGAAGCACTTGCAAAAGCACTCTGCCAAAATGCATAGCAAGTCTATGGGAATGAATTGTGGATAACATTAGCTGTAACTTTTGGGAAAGTGGTCAGGGCTGCAAATCCAATATGGCATTAGAATTAGCTTCAACACTACACCTTCAACAAGTTTTGCATCAAGGAAAAGCAACAGAAACACTTGCAAAAGCACTCTGCCAAAATGCATTATAAGTCTATGGGATTACATGCTTGTTAACGTTAGCTGTAACATTTGGGAAAGTTATCAGTGCTGCAAATCCAATATGGCATTAGAATTAGCTTCCAACACCTACAAATTCAACAAGTTTTGCATCAAGGAAAAGCAACAGAAACATTTGCAAAAGCACTCTGCCAAAATGCATAGCAAGTCTATGGGAATGAATTGTGGATAACATTAGCTGTAACTTTTGGGAAAGTGGTCATGGCTGCAAATCCAATATGGCATTAGAATTAGCTTCCAACACTACACCTTCAACATGTTTTGCATCAAGGAAAACCAACAGAAACACTTGCAAAAGCACTCTGCCAAAATGCATAGCAAGTCTATGGGAATGCATTCTGGAAAACATTAGCTGTATTTTTTGTGAAAGTGGTCAGGGCTACAAATCCAATATGGCATTAGAATTAGCTTCCAACACTACAACTTCAACAAGTTTTGCATCAAGGAAAAGCAACAGAAACACTTGCAAAAGCACTCTGCCAGAATGCATTATAAGTCTAAGGGATTGCATGCTTGTTAACATTAGCTGTAACATTTGTGAAAGTTATCAGGGCCGCAAATCCAATATGGCATTAGAATTAGCTTCCAACACTACACCTTCAACAAGTTTTGCATCAAGGAAAAGCAACAGAAGCACTTGCAAAAGCACTCTGCCAAAATGCATAGCAAGTCTATGGGATTGCATGCTTGTTAACGTTAGCTGTAACATTTGGGAAAGTTATCAGTGCTGCAAATCCAATATGGCATTAGAATTAGCTTCCAACACCTACAAATTCAACAAGTTTTGCATCAAGGAAAAGCAACAGAAACACTTGCAAAAGCACTCTGCCAAAATGCATAGCAAGTCTATGGGAATGAATTGTGGATAACATTAGCTGTAACTTTTGGGAAAGTGGTCAGGGCTGCAAATCCAATATGGCATTAGAATTAGCTTCCAACACTACACCTTCAACAAGTTTTGCATCAAGGAAAAGCAACAGAAACACTTGCAAAAGCACTCTGCCAAAATGCATAGCAAGTCTATGGGAATGCATTCTGGAAAACATTAGCTGTATTTTTTGTGAAAGTGGTCAGGGCTACAAATCCAATATGGCATTAGAATTAGCTTCCAACACTACAAACTTCAACAAGTTTTGCATCAAGGAAAAGCAACAGAAACACTTGCAAAAGCACTCTGCCAAAATGCATAGCAAGTCTCTGGGAATGAATTGTGGATAACATTAGCTGTAACTTTTGGGAAAGTAGTCAGGGCTGCAAATCCAATATGGCATTAGAATTAGCTTCCAACACTACACCTTCAACAAGTTTTGCATCAAGGAAAAGCAACAGAAACACTTGCAAAAGCACTCTGCCAAAATGCATAGCAAGTCTATGGGAATGCATTCTGGAAAACATTAGCTGTATTTTTTGTGAAAGTGGTCAGGGCTACAAATCCAATATGGCATTAGAATTAGCTTCCAACACTACAACTTCAACAAGTTTTGCATCAAGGAAAAGCAACAGAAACACTTGCAAAAGCACTCTGCCAAAATGCATTATAAGTCTATGGGATTGCATGCTTGTTAACATTAGCTGTAACATTTGTGAAAGTTATCAGGGCTGCAAATCCAATATGGCATTAGAATTAGCTTCCAACACTACACCTTCAACAAGTTTTGCATCAAGGAAAAGCAACAGAAGCACTTGCAAAAGCACTCTACCAAAATGCATAGCAGGTCTATGGGATTGCATGCTTGTTAACATTAGCTTTAACATTTGGGAATGCTATCAGGGCTGCAAATCCAATATGGCATTAGAATTAGCTTCAAACACTACACCTTCAAAAAGTTTTGAATCAAGGAAAAGCAACAGGAACACTTGCAAAAGCACTCTGCAAAATGCATAGCAAGTCTATGGGAATGCATTCTGAATAACATTAGCTGTAACTTTTGGGAAAGTGGTCAGGGCTGCAAATCCAATATGGCATTAGAATTAGCTTCCAACAATACACCTTCAACAAGTTTTGCATCAAGGAAAAGCAACAGAAACACTTGCAAAAGCACTCTGCCAAAATGCATTATAAGTCTATAGGATTGCATGCTTGTTAACATTAGCTGTAACATTTGTGAAAGTTATCAGGGCTGCAAATCCAATATGGCATTAGAATTAGCTTCCAACACTACACCTTCAACAAGTTTTGCATCAAGGAAAAGCAACAGAAACACTTGCAAAAGCACTCTGCCTAAATGCATAGCAAGTCTATGGGAATGAATTGTGGATAACATTAGCTGTAACTTTTGGGAAAGTGGTCAGGGCTGCAAATCCAATATGGCATTAGAATTAGCTTCCAACACCTACAAATTCAACAAGTTTTGCATCAAGGAAAAGCAACAGAAACACTTGCAAAAGCACTCTGCCAAAATGCATAGCAAGTCTATGGGAATGAATTGTGGATAACATTAGCTGTAACTTTTGGGAAAGTGGTCAGGGCTGCAAATCCAATATGGCATTAGAATTAGCTTCCAACACTACCCCTTCAACAAGTTTTGCATCAAGGAAAAGCAACAGAAACACTTGCAAAAGCACTCTGCCAAAATGCATTATAAGTCTAGGGGATTACATGCTTGTTAACGTTAGCTGTAACATTTGGGAAAGTTATCAGTGCTGCAAATCCAATATGGCATTAGAATTAGCTTCCAACACCTACAAATTCAACAAGTTTTGCATCAAGGAAAAGCAACAGAAACACTTGCAAAAGCACTCTGCCAAAATGCATAGCAAGTCTATGGGAATGAATTGTGGATAACATTAGCTGTAACTTTTTTGAAAGTGGTCAGGGCTGCAAATCCAATATGGCATTAGAATTAGCTTCCAACACTACACCTTCAACAAGTTTTGCATCAAGGAAAAGCAACAGAAACACTTGCAAAAGCACTCTGCCAAAATGCATAGCAAGTCTATGGGAATGCATTCTGGAAAACATTAGCTGTATTTTTTGTGAAAGTGGTCAGGGCTACAAATCCAATATGGCATTAGAATTAGCTTCCAACACTACAACTTCAACAAGTTTTGCATCAAGGAAAAGCAACAGAAACACTTGCAAAAGCACTCTGCCAGAATGCATTATAAGTCTAAGGGATTGCATGCTTGTTAACATTAGCTGTAACATTTGTGAAAGTTATCAGGGCCGCAAATCCAATATGGCATTAGAATTAGCTTCCAACACTACACCTTCAACAAGTTTTGCATCAAGGAAAAGCAACAGAAGCACTTGCAAAAGCACTCTGCCAAAATGCATAGCAAGTCTATGGGATTGCATGCTTGTTAACGTTAGCTGTAACATTTGGGAAAGTTATCAGTGCTGCAAATCCAATATGGCATTAGAATTAGCTTCCAACACCTACAAATTCAACAAGTTTTGCATCAAGGAAAAGCAACAGAAACACTTGCAAAAGCACTCTGCCAAAATGCATAGCAAGTCTATGGGAATGAATTGTGGATAACATTAGCTGTAACTTTTGGGAAAGTGGTCAGGGCTGCAAATCCAATATGGCATTAGAATTAGCTTCCAACACTACACCTTCAACAAGTTTTGCATCAAGGAAAAGCAACAGAAGCACTTGCAAAAGCACTCTGCCAAAATGCATAGCAAGTCTATGGGATTGCATGCTTGTTAACGTTAGCTGTAACATTTGGGAAAGTTATCAGGGCTGCAAATTCAATATGGCATTAGAATTAGCTTCCAACAATACACCTTCAACAAGTTTTGCATCAAGGAAAAGCAACAGAAACACTTGCAAAAGCACTCTGCCAAAATGCATAGCAAGTCTATGGGAATGAATTGTGGATAACATTAGCTGTAACATTTGGGAATGTTATCAGTGCTGCAAATCCAATATGGCATTAGAATTAGCTTCCAACACTACACCTTCAACAAGTTTTGCATCAAGGAAAAGCAACAGAAACACTTGCAAAAGCACTCTGCCAAAATGCATTATAAGTCAATGGGATTACATGCTTGTTAACGTTAGCTGTAACATTTGGGAAAGTTATCAGTGCTGCAAATCCAATATGGCATTAGAATTAGCTTCCAACACTACAACTTCAACAAGTTTTGCATCAAGGAAAAGCAACAGAAACACTTGCAAAAGCACTCTGCCAGAATGCATTATAAGTCTAAGGGATTGCATGCTTGTTAACATTAGCTGTAACATTTGTGAAAGTTATCAGGGCCGCAAATCCAATATGGCATTAGAATTAGCTTCCAACACTACACCTTCAACAAGTTTTGCATCAAGGAAAAGCAACAGAAGCACTTGCAAAAGCACTCTGCCAAAATGCATAGCAAGTCTATGGGATTGCATGCTTGTTAACGTTAGCTGTAACATTTGGGAAAGTTAGTGCTGCAAATCCAATATGGCATTAGAATTAGCTTCCAACACCTACAAATTCAACAAGTTTTGCATCAAGGAAAAGCAACAGAAACACTTGCAAAAGCACTCTGGCAAAATGCATAGCAAGTCTATGGGAATGAATTGTGGATAACATTAGCTGTAACTTTTGGGAAAGTGGTCAGGGCTGCAAATCCAATATGGCATTAGAATTAGCTTCCAACACTACACCTTCAACAAGTTTTGCATCAAGGAAAAGCAACAGAAGCACTTGCAAAAGCACTCTGCCAAAATGCATAGCAAGTCTATGGGATTGCATGCTTGTTAACGTTAGCTGTAACATTTGGGAAAGTTATCAGGGCTGCAAATTCAATATGGCATTAGAATTAGCTTCCAACACTACACCTTCAACAAGTTTTGCATCAAGGAAAAGCAACAGAAACACTTGCAAAAGCACTCTGCCAAAATGCATAGCAAGTCTATGGGAATGAATTGTGGATAACATTAGCTGTAACATTTGGGAATGTTATCAGTGCTGCAAATCCAATATGGCATTAGAATTAGCTTCCAACACTACACCTTCAACAAGTTTTGCATCAAGGAAATGCAACAGAAACACTTGCAAAAGCACTCTGCAAAAATGCATAGCAAGTCTATGGGAATGCATTCTGGAAAACATTAGCTGTATTTTTTGTGAAAGTGGTCAGGGCTACAAATCCAATATGGCATTAGAATTAGCTTGCAACACTACAACTTCAACAAGTTTTGCATCAAGGAAAAGCAACAGAAACACTTGCAAAAGCACTCTGCCAAAATGCATTATAAGTCTATGGGATTGCATGCTTGTTAACATTAGCTGTAACATTTGTGAAAGTTATCAGGGCTGCAAATCCAATATGGCATTAGAATTAGCTTCCAACACTACACCTTCAACAAGTTTTGCATCAAGGAAAAGCAACAGAAGCACTTGCAAAAGCACTCTGCCAAAATGCATAGCAAGTCTATGGGATTGCATGCTTGTTAACATTAGCTGTAACATTTGGGAATGCTATCAGGGCTGCAAATCCAATATGGCATTAGAATTAGCTTCCAACACTACACCTTCAACAAGTTTTGCATCAAGGAAAAGCAACAGAAACACTTGCAAAAGCACTCTGCCAAAATGCATAGCAAGTCTATGGGAATGCATTCTGGAAAACATTAGCTGTATTTTTTGTGAAAGTGGTCAGGGCTGCAAATCCAATATGGCATTAGAATTAGCTTCCAACACTACACCTTCAACAAGTTTTGCATCAAGGAAAAGCAACAGAAACACTTGCAAATGCACTCTGCCAAAATGCATTATAAGTAAATAGGATTACATGCTTGTTAACGTTAGCTGTAACATTTGGGAAAGTTATCAGTGCTGCAAATCCAATATGGCATTAGAATTAGCTTCCAACACTACAACTTCAACAAGTTTTGCATCAAGGAAAAGCAACAGAAACACTTGCAAAAGCACTCTGCCAGAATGCATTATAAGTCTAAGGGATTGCATGCTTGTTAACATTAGCTGTAATATTTGTGAAAGTTATCAGGGCCGCAAATCCAATATGGCATTAGAATTAGCTTCCAACACTACACCTACAACAAGTTTTGCATCAAGGAAAAGCAACAGAAACACTTGCAAAAGCACTCTGCCAAAATGCATTATAAGTCAATGGGATTACATGCTTGTTAACGTTAGCTGTAACATTTGGGAAAGTTATCAGTGCTGCAAATCCAATATGGCATTAGAATTAGCTTCCAACACTACAACTTCAACAAGTTTTGCATCAAGGAAAAGCAACAGAAACACTTGCAAAAGCACTCTGCCAAAATGCATAGCAAGTCTATGGGAATGCATTCTGGAAAACATTAGCTGTATTTTTTGTGAAAATGGTCAGGGCTACAAATCCAATATGGCATTAGAATTAGCTTGCAACACTACAACTTCAACAAGTTTTGCATCAAGGAAAAGCAACAGAAACACTTGCAAAAGCACTCTGCCAAAATGCATTATAAGTCTATGGGATTGCATGCTTGTTAACATTAGCTGTAACATTTGTGAAAGTTATCAGGGCTGCAAATCCAATATGGCATTAGAATTAGCTTCCAACACTACACCTTCAACAAGTTTTGCATCAAGGAAAAGCAACAGAAGCACTTGCAAAAGCACTCTGCCAAAATGCATAGCAAGTCTATGGGATTGCATGCTTGTTAACATTAGCTGTAACATTTGGGAATGCTATCAGGGCTGCAAATCCAATATGGCATTAGAATTAGCTTCCAACACTACACCTTCAACAAGTTTTGCATCAAGGATAAGCAACAGAAACACTTGCAAAAGCACTCTGCCAAAATGCATAGCAAGTCTATGGGAATGCATTCTGGATAACATTAGCTGTATTTTTTGTGAAAGTGGTCAGGGCTGCAAATCCAATATGGCATTAGAATTAGCTTCCAACACTACACCTTCAACAAGTTTTGCATCAAGGAAAAGCAACAGAAACACTTGCAAAAGCACTCTGCCAAAATACATTATAAGTCAATGGGATTACATGCTTGTTAACGTTAGCTGTAACATTTGGGAAAGTTATCAGTGCTGCAAATCCAATATGGCATTAGAATTAGCTTCCAACACTACAACTTCAACAAGTTTTGCATCAAGGAAAAGCAACAGAAACACTTGCAAAAGCACTCTGCCAAAATGCATTATAAGTCTATGGGATTGCATGCTTGTTAACATTAGCTGTAACATTTGTGAAAGTTATCAGGGCTGCAAATCCAATATGGCATTAGAATTAGCTTCCAACACTACACCTTCAACAAGTTTTGCATCAAGGAAAAGCAACAGAAGCACTTGCAAAAGCACTCTGCCAAAATGCATAGCAAGTCTATGGGATTGCATGCTTGTTAACATTAGCTGTAACATTTGGGAATGCTATCAGGGCTGCAAATCCAATATGGCATTAGAATTAGCTTCCAACACTACACCTTCAACAAGTTTTGCATCAAGGAAAAGCAACAGAAACACTTGCAAAAGCACTCTGCCAAAATGCATAGCAAGTCTATGGGAATGCATTCAGGAAAACATTAGCTGTATTTTTTGTGAAAGTGGTCAGGGCTGCAAATCCAATATGGCATTAGAATTAGCTTCCAACACTACAACTTCAACAAGTTTTGCATCAAGGAAAAGCAACAGAAACACTTGCAAAAGCACTCTGCCAAAATGCATAGCAAGTCTATGGGAATGAATTGTGGATAACATTAGCTGTAACTTTTGGGAAAGTGGTCAGGGCTGCAAATCCAATATGGCATTAGAATTAGCTTCCAACACTACACCTTCAACAAGTTTTGCATCAAGGAAAAGCAACAGAAGCACTTGCAAAAGCACTCTGCCAAAATGCATAGCAAGTCTATGGGATTGCATGCTTGTTAACGTTAGCTGTAACATTTGGGAAAGTTATCAGTGCTGCAAATCCAATATGGCATTAGAATTAGCTTCCAACACCTACAAATTCAACAAGTTTTGCATCAAGGAAAAGCAACAGAAACACTTGCAAAAGCACTCTGCCAAAATGCATAGCAAGTCTATGGGAATGAATTGTGGATAACATTAGCTGTAACTTTTGGGAAAGTGGTCAGGGCTGCAAATCCAATATGGCATTAGAATTAGCTTCCAACACTACACCTACAACAAGTTTTGCATCAAGGAAAAGCAACAGAAGCACTTGCAAAAGCACTCTGCCAAAATGCATAGCAAGTCTATGGGATTGCATGCTTGTTAACGTTAGCTGTAACATTTGGGAAAGTTATCAGGGCTGCAAATTCAAAATGGCATTAGAATTAGCTTCCAACACTACACCTTCAACAAGTTTTGCATCAAGGAAAAGCAACAGAAACACTTGCAAAAGCACTCTGCCAAAATGCATAGCAAGTCTATGGGAATGAATTGTGGATAACATTAGCTGTAACATTTGGGAATGTTATCAGTGCTGCAAATCCAATATGGCATTAGAATTAGCTTCCAACACTACACCTTCAACAAGTTTTGCATCAAGGAAAAGCAACAGAAACACTTGCAAAAGCACTCTGCAAAAATGCATAGCAAGTCTATGGGAATGCATTCTGGAAAACATTAGCTGTATTTTTTGTGAAAGTGGTCAGGGCTACAAATCCAATATGGCATTAGAATTAGCTTGCAACACTACAACTTCAAAAAGTTTTGCATCAAGGAAAAGCAACAGAAACACTTGCAAAAGCACTCTGCCAAAATGCATTATAAGTCTATGGGATTGCATGCTTGTTAACATTAGCTGTAACATTTGTGAAAGTTATCAGGGCTGCAAATCCAATATGGCATTAGAATTAGCTTCCAACACTACACCTTCAACAAGTTTTGCATCAAGGAAAAGCAACAGAAGCACTTGCAAAAGCACTCTGCCAAAATGCATAGCAAGTCTATGGGATTGCATGCTTGTTAACGTTAGCTGTAACATTTGGGAATGCTATCAGGGCTGCAAATCCAATATGGCATTAGAATTAGCTTCCAACACTACACCTTCAACAAGTTTTGCATCACGGAAAAGCAACAGAAACACTTGCAAAAGCACTCTGTCAAAATGCATAGCAAGTCTATGGGAATGCATTCTGGAAAACATTAGCTGTATTTTTTGTGAAAGTGGTCAGGGCTGCAAATCCAATATGGCATTAGAATTAGCTTCCAACACTACACCTTCAACAAGTTTTGCATCAAGGAAAAGCAACAGAAACACTTACAAAAGCACTCTGCCAAAATGCATTATAAGTCAATGGGATTACATGCTTGTTAACGTTAGCTGTAACATTTGGGAAAGTTATCAGTGCTGCAAATCCAATATGGCATTAGAATTAGCTTCCAACACTACAACTTCAACAAGTTTGCATCAAGGCCAAAGAACTGAAATGCAATGCATTCTG
>JBCGBM010000290.1:0-30375 GCA_038501925.1 Xenopus petersii
TAAGTCCATCATCCGCCTTCCATTTGGCTGCCCCTTTTTCCAACTGGGGTTGTCCTTCTAAGCTACGCCCGGTATGTACTTCTATTTCAGACCAGGGCTTCCCCATCTGGCACCTTGCCCTTACCTTTGCATCAACTTGGTTATTTTTTCCCCATTCAGAACTCTTTTTGGGGTTTGCCTAGCATCAGCCTGAAGTTGACCGTGCCAAATTGCTTAAGGAGGACAGTGTACTGTGCCAAGCTTAAAAACAAAAAAAAAGCATTTGAGAAGCTGTCTAGTGAGGGCAGCTTTGGTGCGATTCTGCCGTAAAGAAAGTAGAGGTCGCTCTTGAATGCAGATGCAGAAGATGGCACAGATGAACCTTCTTGAAATTAAGCATTTGAGAAGCTAATTAGCGAAGGAAGTTTTGGTGCTGTAACAAATGTGCAATATTGGTTACTCATTAATGTAGCCTGAAGAAAAGTCACCTTTCCCTGAAATGCACCCCTGGCACTTGCACGCTGGGCCCTTTGGGTAATGAAACCAGGTTATTTGCTGCATGCACCATAGAACAGCCATGTGGGGGTGCTGATTTAACTGTCTCCAAAGTAGCAGTCGCTCTTGAATGCAGCTTGAAGAAAATGCCATAGGCGAGCCTGCACACAATAAAGGGTTCTGTACAGGCATAAAGAAACCTGAAAAGTCACCCAACTAGGCATTTGAACTCAGGATCCCAGGGGCAGAAACAGGCTGCTTTAACCATTCCACCACAAGAAACTCAGGCTTTTGGAATGGTTCCGGATGACTGTAATAACCCATTGTCCCCTTGTGCCTCTGCATTGACTAGCAGGGCTGGAAGTCCATCTTCTGTCTAATAAAGTCAATACCAACCTGAGGCCTTTCCTTAATAGAGCCTGACTGAATAGCTCAGTCGGTAGAGCGTAGGGCTCTGGTCGATAACCTGGTACAAAAGGTTGTGGGTTCGATTCCCACCTCTGCCAAAAACTCAACTCCGTAGCAGCTCTGGTCTGCTGTGCTATAACCAAATCTCGTGAGTGATGGAAGGCCAAGTGCCAGAAGTCCATTATCCGCCTTCCATTTGGCTGCCCCTTTTTCCAACTGGGGTTGTCCTTCTAAGCTACGCCCGGTATGTACTTCTATTTCAGACCAGGGCTTCCCCATCTGGCACCTTGCCCTTACCTTTGCATCAACTTGGGTATTTTTTCCCCATTCAGAACTCTTTTTGGGGTTTGCCTAGCATCAGCCTGAAGTTGACCTTGGCAAATTGCTTAAGGAGGACAGTGTACTGTGCCAAGCTTAAAAAACAAAAAAAAAAAGCATTTGAGAAGCTGTCTAATGAGGGCAGCTTTGGTGCGATTCTGCCGTAAAGAAAGTAGAGGTCGCTCTTGAATGCAGATGCAGAAGATGGCACAGATGAACCTTCTTGAAATTAAGCATTTGAGAAGCTAATTAGCGAAGGAAGTTTTGGTGCTGTAACAAATGTGCAATATTGGTTACTCATTAATGTAGCCTGAAGAAAAGTCACCTTTCCCTGAAATGCACCCCTGGCACTTGCACGCTGGGCCCTTTGGGTAATGAAACCAGGTGATTTGCTGCATGCACCATAGAACAGCCATGTGGGGGTGCTGATTTAACTGTCTCCAAAGTAGCAGTCGCTCTTGAATGCAGCTTGAAGAAAATGCCATAGGCGAGCCTGCACACAATAAAGGGTTCTGTACAGGCATAAATAAACCTGAAAAGTCACCCAACTAGCATTTGAACTCAGGACCCCAGGGGCAGAAACAGGCGCTTGAACCATTCCACCACAAGAAACTCAGGCTTTTGGGAACGGTTCCGGATGACTGTAATAACCCATTGTCCCCTTGTGCCTCTGCATTGACTAGCAGGGCTGGAAGTCCATCTTCTGTCTAATAAAGTCAATACCAACCTGAGGCCTTTCCTTAATAGAGCCTGACTGAATAGCTCAGTCGGTAGAGCGTAGGGCTCTGGTCGATAACCTGGTACAAAACGTTGTACGTTCGATTCCCACCTCTGCCAAAAACTCAACTCCGTAGCAGCTCTGGTCTGCTGTGCTATAACCAAATCTCGAGAGTGATGGAAGGCCAAGTGCCAGAAGTCAATCATCCACCTTCCATTTGGCTGCCCCTTTTTCCAACTGGGGTTGTCCTTCTACGCCCGGTATGTACTTCTATTTCAGGCCAGGGCTTCCCCATCTGGCACCTTGCCCTTACCTTTGCATCAACTTGGGTATTTTTTTCCCCATTCAGAACTCTTTTTGGGGTTTGCCTAGCATCAGCCTGAAGTTGACCTTGGCAAAATTGCTTAAGGAGGACAGTGTACTGTGCCAAGCTTAAAAAACAAAAAAAAAAGCATTTGAGAAGCTGTCTAGTGAGGGCAGCTTTGGTGCGATTCTGCCGTAAAGAAAGTAGAGGTCGCTCTTGAATGCAGATGCAGAAGATGACACAGATGAACCTTCTTGAAATTAAGCATTTGAGAAGCTAATTAGCGAAGGAAGTTTTGGTGCTGTAACAAATGTGCAATATTGGTTACTCATTAATGTAGCCTGAAGAAAAGTCACCTTTCCTGAAATGCACCCCTGGCACTTGCACGCTGGGGCCCTTTGGGTAATGAAACCAGGTTATTTGCTGCATGCACCATAGAACAGCCATGTGGGGGTGCTGATTTAACTGTCTCCAAAGTAGCAGTCGCTCTTGAATGCAGCTTGAAGAAAATGCCATAGGCGAGCCTGCACACAATAAAGGGTTCTGTACAGGCATAAAGAAACCTGAAAAGTCACCCAACTAGGATTTGAACTCAGGACCCCAGGGGCAGAAATAGGCGCTTTAACCATTACACCACAAGAAACTCAGGCTTTTGGCAATTGTTCCGGATGACTGTAATAACCCATTGTCCCCTTGTGCCTCTGCATTGACTAGCAGGGCTGGAAGTCCATCTTCTGTCTAATAAAGTCAATACCAACCTGAGGCCTTTCCTTAATAGAGCCTGACTGAATAGCTCAGTCAGTAGAGCGTAGGGCTCTGGTCGATAACCTGGTCCAAAAGGTTGTGGGTTCGATTCCCACCTCTGCCAAAAACTCAACTCCGTAGCAACTCTGGTCTGCTGTGCTATAACCAAATCTCGAGAGTGATGGAAGGCCAAGTGCCAGAAGTCCATCATCCGCCTTCCATTTGGCTGCCCCTTTTTCCAACTGGGGTTGTCCTTCTAAGCTACGCCCGGTATGTACTTTTATTTCAGGCCAGGGCTTCCCCATCTGGCACCTTGCCCTTACCTTTGCATCAACTTGGGTATTTTTTCCCCATTCAGAACTCTTTTTGGGGTTTGCCTAGCATCAGCCTGAAGTTGACCTTGGCAAATTGCTTAAGGAGGACAGTGTACTGTGCCAAGCTTAAAAAAAAAAGAAAAAATAAAAACATTTGAGAAGCTGTCTACTGAGGGCAGCTTTGGTGCGATTCTGCCGTAAAGAAAGTAGAGGTCGCTCTTGAATGCAGATGCAGAAGATGGCACAGATGAACCTTCTTGAAATTAAGCATTTGAGAAGCTAATTAGCGAAGGAAGTTTTGGTGCTGTAACAAATGTGCAATATTGGTTACTCATTAATGTAGCCTGAAGAAAAGTCACCTTTACCTGAAATGCACCCCTGGCACTTGCACGCTGGGCCCTTTGGGTAATGAAACCAGGTTATTTGCTGCATGCACCATAGAACAGCCATGTGGGGGTGCTGATTTAACTGTCTCCAAAGTAGCAGTCGCTCTTGAATGCAGCTTGAAGAAAATGCCATAGGCGAGCCTGCACACAATAAAGGGTTCTGTACAGGCATAAATAAAGCTGAAAAAGTCACCCAACTAGGATTTGAACTCAGGACCCCAGGGGCAGAAACAGGCGCTTGAACCATTACACCACAAGAAACTCAGGCTTTTGGGAACGGTTCCGGATGACTGTAATAACCCATTGTCCCCTTGTGCCTCTGCATTGACTAGCAGGGCTGGAAGTCCATCTTCTGTCTAATAAAGTCAATACCAACCTGAGGCCTTTCCTTAATAGAGCCTGACTGAATAGCTCAGTCGGTAGAGCGTAGGGCTCTGGTCAATAACCTGGTCCAAAAGGTTGTGGGTTCGATTCCCACCTCTGCCAAAAACTCAACTCCGTAGCAGCTCTGGTCTGCTGTGCTATAACCAAATCTCGAGAGTGATGGAAGGCCAAGTGCCAGAAGTCCATTATCCGCCTTCCATTTGGCTGCCCCTTTTTCCAACTGGGGTTGTCCTTCTAAGCTACGCCAGGTATGTACTTCTATTTCAGGCCAGGGCTTCCCCATCTGGCACCTTGCCCTTACCTTTGCATCAACTTGGGTATTTTTTCCCCATTCAGAACTCTTTTTGGGGTTTGCCTAGCATCAGCCTGAAGTTGACCTTGGCAAATTGCTTAAGGAGGACAGTGTACTGTGCCAAGCTTAAAAAACAAAAAAAAAAAGCATTTGAGAAGCTGTCTAATGAGGGCAGCTTTGGTGCGATTCTGCCGTAAAGAAAGTAGAGGTCGCTCTTGAATGCAGATGCAGAAGATGGCACAGATGAACCTTCTTGAAATTAAGCATTTGAGAAGCTAATTAGCGAAGGAAGTTTTGGTGCTGTAACAAATGTGCAATATTGGTTACTCATTAATGTAGCCTGAAGAAAAGTCACCTTTCCCCGAAATGCACCCCTGGCACTTGCACGCTGGGCCCTTTGGGTAATGAAACCAGGTGATTTGCTGCATGCACCATAGAACAGCCATGTGGGGGTGCTGATTTAACTGTCTCCAAAGTAGCAGTCGCTCTTGAATGCAGCTTGAAGAAAATGCCATAGGCGAGCCTGCACACAATAAAGGGTTCTGTACAGGCATAAAGAAACCTGAAAAGTCACCCAACTAGGATTTGAACTCAGGACCCCAGGGGCAGAAAAAGGCGCTTGAACCATTACACCACAAGAAACTCAGGCTTTTGGGAATGGTTCCGGATGACTGTAATAACCCATTGTCCCCTTGTGCCTCTGCATTGACTAGCAGGGCTGGAATCCATCTTCTGTCTAATAAAGTCAATACCAACCTGAGGCCTTTCCTTAAAAGATCCTGACTGAATAGCTCAGTCGGTAGAGCGTAGGGCTTTGGTCGATAACCTGGTCCAACAGGTTGTGGGTTTGATTCCCACCTCTGCCAAAAACTCAACTCCGTAGCAGCTCTGGTCTGCTGTGCTATAACCAAATCTTGAGAGTGATGGAAGGCCAAGTGCCAGAAGTCCATCATCCGCCTTCCATTTGGCTGCCCCTTTTTCCAACTGGGGTTGTCCTTCTAAGCTACGCCCGGTATGTACTTCTATTTCAGACCAGGGCTTCCCCATCTGGCACCTTGCCCTTACCTTTGCATCAACTTGGGTATTTTTTCCCCATTCAGAACTCTTTTTGGGGTTTGCCTAGCATCAGCCTGAAGTTGACCGTGCCAAATTGCTTAAGGAGGACAGTGTACTGTGCCAAGCTTAAAAAACAAAAAAAAAGCATTTGAGAAGCTGTCTAGTGAGGGCAGCTTTGGTGCGATTCTGCCGTAAAGAAAGTAGAGGTCGCTCTTGAATGCAGATGCAGAAGATGGCACAGATGAACCTTCTTGAAATTAAGCATTTGAGAAGCTAATTAGCGAAGGAAGTTTTGGTGCTGTAACAAATGTGCAATATTGGTTACTCATTAATGTAGCCTGAAGAAAAGTCACCTTTCCCTGAAATGCACCCCTGGCACTTGCACGCTGGGCCCTTTGGGTAATGAAACCAGGTTATTTGCTGCATGCACCATAGAACAGCCATGTGGGGGTGCTGATTTAACTGTCTCCAAAGTAGCAGTCGCTCTTGAATGCAGCTTGAAGAAAATGCCATAGGCGAGCCTGCACACAATAAAGGGTTCTGTACAGGCATAAAGAAACCTGAAAAGTCACCCAACTAGGATTTGAACTCAGGATCCCAGGGGCAGAAACTGGTGCTTTAACCATTACACCACAAGAAACTCAGGCTTTTGGCAATGGTTCCGGATGACTGTAATAACCCATTGTCCCCTTGTGCCTCTGCATTGACTAGCAGGGCTGGAAGTCCATCTTCTGTCTAATAAAGTCAATACCAACCTGAGGCCTTTCCTTAATAGAGCCTGACTGAATAGCTCAGTCGGTAGAGCGTAGGGCTCTGGTCGATAACCTGGTCCAAAAGGTTGTGGGTTCGATTCCCACCTCTGCCAAAAACTCAACTCCGTAGCAGCTCTGGTCTGCTGTGCTATAACCAAATCTCGTGAGTGATGGAAGGCCAAGTGCCAGAAGTCCATTATCCGCCTTCCATTTGGCTGCCCCTTTTTCCAACTGGGGTTGTCCTTCTAAGCTACGCCCGGTATGTACTTCTATTTCAGACCAGGGCTTCCCCATCTGGCACCTTGCCCTTACCTTTGCATCAACTTGGGTATTTTTTCCCCATTCAGAACTCTTTTTGGGGTTTGCCTAGCATCAGCCTGAAGTTGACCTTGGCAAATTGCTTAAGGAGGACAGTGTACTGTGCCAAGCTTAAAAAACAAAAAAAAAAAGCATTTGAGAAGCTGTCTAATGAGGGCAGCTTTGGTGCGATTCTGCCGTAAAGAAAGTAGAGGTCGCTCTTGAATGCAGATGCAGAAGATGGCACAGATGAACCTTCTTGAAATTAAGCATTTGAGAAGCTAATTAGCGAAGGAAGTTTTGGTGCTGTAACAAATGTGCAATATTGGTTACTCATTAATGTAGCCTGAAGAAAAGTCACCTTTCCCTGAAATGCACCCCTGGCACTTGCACGCTGGGCCCTTTGGGTAATGAAACCAGGTGATTTGCTGCATGCACCATAGAACAGCCATGTGGGGGTGCTGATTTAACTGTCTCCAAAGTAGCAGTCGCTCTTGAATGCAGCTTGAAGAAAATGCCATAGGCGAGCCTGCACACAATAAAGGGTTCTGTACAGGCATAAATAAACCTGAAAAGTCACCCAACTAGCATTTGAACTCAGGACCCCAGGGGCAGAAACAGGCGCTTGAACCATTCCACCACAAGAAACTCAGGCTTTTGGGAACGGTTCCGGATGACTGTAATAACCCATTGTCCCCTTGTGCCTCTGCATTGACTAGCAGGGCTGGAAGTCCATCTTCTGTCTAATAAAGTCAATACCAACCTGAGGCCTTTCCTTAATAGAGCCTGACTGAATAGCTCAGTCGGTAGAGCGTAGGGCTCTGGTCGATAACCTGGTACAAAACGTTGTACGTTCGATTCCCACCTCTGCCAAAAACTCAACTCCGTAGCAGCTCTGGTCTGCTGTGCTATAACCAAATCTCGAGAGTGATGGAAGGCCAAGTGCCAGAAGTCAATCATCCACCTTCCATTTGGCTGCCCCTTTTTCCAACTGGGGTTGTCCTTCTACGCCCGGTATGTACTTCTATTTCAGGCCAGGGCTTCCCCATCTGGCACCTTGCCCTTACCTTTGCATCAACTTGGGTATTTTTTCCCCATTCAGAACTCTTTTTGGGGTTTGCCTAGCATCAGCCTGAAGTTGACCTTGGCAAATTGCTTAAGGAGGACAGTGTACTGTGCCAAGCTTAAAAAACAAAAAAAAAAGCATTTGAGAAGCTGTCTAGTGAGGGCAGCTTTGGTGCGATTCTGCCGTAAAGAAAGTAGAGGTCGCTCTTGAATGCAGATGCAGAAGATGACACAGATGAACCTTCTTGAAATTAAGCATTTGAGAAGCTAATTAGCGAAGGAAGTTTTGGTGCTGTAACAAATGTGCAATATTGGTTACTCATTAATGTAGCCTGAAGAAAAGTCACCTTTCCCTGAAATGCACCCCTGGCACTTGCACGCTGGGCCCTTTGGGTAATGAAACCAGGTTATTTGCTGCATGCACCATAGAACAGCCATGTGGGGGTGCTGATTTAACTGTCTCCAAAGTAGCAGTCGCTCTTGAATGCAGCTTGAAGAAAATGCCATAGGCGAGCCTGCACACAATAAAGGGTTCTGTACAGGCATAAAGAAACCTGAAAAGTCACCCAACTAGGATTTGAACTCAGGACCCCAGGGGCAGAAATAGGCGCTTTAACCATTACACCACAAGAAACTCAGGCTTTTGGCAATTGTTCCGGATGACTGTAATAACCCATTGTCCCCTTGTGCCTCTGCATTGACTAGCAGGGCTGGAAGTCTATCTTCTGTCTAATAAAGTCAATACCAACCTGAGGCCTTTCTTTAATAGAGCCTGACTGAATAGCTCAGTCGGTAGAGCATAGGGCTTTGGTCGATAACCTGGTCCAACAGGTTGTGGGCTTGATTCCCACCTCTGCCAAAAACTCAACTCCGTAGCAGCTCTGGTCTGCTGTGCTATAACCAAATCTCGAGAGTGATGGAAGGCCAAGTGCCAGAAGTCCATCATCCGCCTTCCATTTGGCTGCCCCTTTTTCCAACTGGGGTTGTCCTTCTAAGCTACGCCCGGTATGTACTTCTATTTCAGACCAGGGCTTCCCCATCTGGCACCTTGCCCTTACCTTTGCATCAACTTGGGTATTTTTTCCCCATTCAGAACTCTTTTTGGGGTTTGCCTAGCATCAGCCTGAAGTTGACCTTGGCAAATTGCTTAAGGAGGACAGTGTACTGTGCCAAGCTTAAAAAACAAAAAAAAAAAAGCATTTGAGAAGCTGTCTAATGAGGGCAGCTTTGGTGCGATTCTGCCGTAAAGAAAGTAGAGGTCGCTCTTGAATGCAGATGCAGAAGATGGCACAGATGAACCTTCTTGAAATTAAGCATTTGAGAAGCTAATTAGCGAAGGAAGTTTTGGTGCTGTAACAAATGTGCAATATTGGTTACTCATTAATGTAGCCTGAAGAAAAGTCACCTTTCCCCGAAATGCACCCCTGGCACTTGCATGCTGGGCCCTTTGGGTAATGAAACCCGGTTATTTGCTGCATGCACCATAGAACAGCCACGTGGGGGTGCTGATTTAACTGTCTCCAAAGTAGCAGTCGCTCTTGAATGCAGCTTGAAGAAAATGCCATAGGCGAGCCTGCACACAATAAAGGGTTCTGTACAGGCATAAAGAAACCTGAAAAGTCACCCAACTAGGATTTGAACTCAGGACCCCAGGGGCAGAAACAGGCGCTTTAACCATTACACCACAAGAAACTCAGGCTTTTGGGAATGGTTCCGGATGACTGTAATAACCCATTGTCCCCTTGTGCCTCTGCATTGACTAGCAGGGCTGGAAGTCCATCTTCTGTCTAATAAAGTCAATACCAACCTGAGGCCTTTTCTTAATAGAGCCTGCCTGAATAGCTCAGTCGGTAGAGCGCAGGGCTCTGGTCGATAACCTGGTCCAAAAGGTTGTGGGTTCGATTCCCACCTCTGCCAAAAACTTGACTCTGTAGCAGCTCTGGTCTGCTGTGCTATAACCAAATCTCGAGAGTGATGGAAGGCCAAGTGCCAGAAGTCCATCATCCGCCTTCCATTTGGCTGCCCCTTTTTCCAACTGGGGTTGTCCTTCTAAGCTACGCCCGGTATGTACTTCTATTTCAGGCCAGGGCTTCCCCATCTGGCACCTTGCCCTTACCTTTGCATCAACTGGGGTATTTTTTCCCCATTCAGAACTCTTTTTGGGGTTTGCCTAGCATCAGCCTGAAGTTGACCTTGGCAAATTGCTTAAGGAGGACAGTGTACTGTGCCAAGCTTAAAAAACAAAAAAAAAAAGCATTTGAGAAGCTGTCTAATGAGGGCAGCTTTGGTGCGATTCTGCCGTAAAGAAAGTAGAGGTCGCTCTTGAATGCAAATGCAGAAGATGGCACAGATGAACCTTCTTGAAATTAAGCATTTGAGAAGCTAATTAGCGAAGGAAGTTTTGGTGCTGTAACAAATGTGCAATATTGGTTACTCATTAATGTAGCCTGAAGAAAAGTCACCTTTCCCCGAAATGCACCCCTGGCACTTGCACGCTGGGCCCTTTGGGTAATGAAACCAGGTGATTTGCTGCATGCACCATAGAACAGCCATGTGGGGGTGCTGATTTAACTGTCTCCAAAGTAGCAGTCGCTCTTGAATGCAGCTTGAAGAAAATGCCATAGGCGAGCCTGCACACAATAAAGGGTTCTGTACAGGCATAAATAAACCTGAAAAGTCACCCAACTAGCATTTGAACTCAGGACCTCAGGGGCAGAAACAGGCGCTTGAACCATTCCACCACAAGAAACTCAGGCTTTTGGGAACGGTTCCGGATGACTGTAATAACCCATTGTCCCCTTGTGCCTCTGCATTGACTAGCAGGGCTGGAAGTCCATCTTCTGTCTAATAAAGTCAATACCAACCTGAGGCCTTTCCTTAATAGAGCCTGACTGAATAGCTCAGTCTGTAGAGCGTAGGGCTCTGGTCGATAACCTGGTACAAAAGGTTGTGGGTTCGATTCCCACCTCTGCCAAAAACTCAACTCCGTAGCAGCTCTGGTCTGCTGTGCTATAACCAAATCTCGAGAGTGATGGAAGGCCAAGTGCCAGAAGTCCATCATCCGCCTTCCATTTGGCTGCCCCTTTTTCCAACTGGGGTTGTCCTTCTAAGCTACGCCCGGTATGTACTTCTATTTCAGACCAGGGCTTCCCCATCTGGCACCTTGCCCATACCTTTGCATCAACTTGGGTATTTTTTCCCCATTCAG
Organism: Xenopus petersii; assembly: GCA_038501925.1. Classification (NCBI taxonomy): domain Eukaryota; kingdom Metazoa; phylum Chordata; class Amphibia; order Anura; family Pipidae; genus Xenopus; species Xenopus petersii. Next base: position 10,721 of record JBCGBM010000290.1, read on the forward strand.
AACTCTTTTTGGGGTTTGCCTAGCATCAGCCTGAAGTTGACCTTGGCAAATTGCTTAAGGAGGACAGTGTACTGTGCCAAGCTTAAAAAACAAAAAAAAAAAGCATTTGAGAAGCTGTCTAATGAGGGCAGCTTTGGTGCGATTCTGCCGTAAAGAAAGTAGAGGTCGCTCTTGAATGCAGATGCAGAAGATGGCACAGATGAACCTTCTTGAAATTAAGCATTTGAGAAGCTAATTAGCGAAGGAAGTTTTGGTGCTGTAACAAATGTGCAATATTGGTTACTCATTAATGTAGCCTGAAGAAAAGTCACCTTTACCTGAAATGCACCCCTGGCACTTGCACGCTGGGCCCTTTGGGTAATGAAACCAGGTTATTTGCTGCATGCACCATAGAACAGCCATGTGGGGGTGCTGATTTAACTGTCTCCAAAGTAGCAGTCGCTCTTGAATGCAGCTTGAAGAAAATGCCATAGGCGAGCCTGCACACAATAAAGGGTTCTGTACAGGCATAAATAAAGCTGAAAAAGTCACCCAACTAGGATTTGAACTCAGGACCCCAGGGGCAGAAACAGGCGCTTGAACCATTACACCACAAGAAACTCAGGCTTTTGGGAACGGTTCCGGATGACTGTAATAACCCATTGTCCCCTTGTGCCTCTGCATTGACTAGCAGGGCTGGAAGTCCATCTTCTGTCTAATAAAGTCAATACCAACCTGAGGCCTTTCCTTAATAGAGCCTGACTGAATAGCTCAGTCGGTAGAGCGTAGGGCTCTGGTCAATAACCTGGTCCAAAAGGTTGTGGGTTCGATTCCCACCTCTGCCAAAAACTCAACTCCGTAGCAGCTCTGGTCTGCTGTGCTATAACCAAATCTCGAGAGTGATGGAAGGCCAAGTGCCAGAAGTCCATTATCCGCCTTCCATTTGGCTGCCCCTTTTTCCAACTGGGGTTGTCCTTCTAAGCTACGCCAGGTATGTACTTCTATTTCAGGCCAGGGCTTCCCCATCTGGCACCTTGCCCTTACCTTTGCATCAACTTGGGTATTTTTTCCCCATTCAGAACTCTTTTTGGGGTTTGCCTAGCATCAGCCTGAAGTTGACCTTGGCAAATTGCTTAAGGAGGACAGTGTACTGTGCCAAGCTTAAAAAACAAAAAAAAAAAGCATTTGAGAAGCTGTCTAATGAGGGCAGCTTTGGTGCGATTCTGCCGTAAAGAAAGTAGAGGTCGCTCTTGAATGCAGATGCAGAAGATGGCACAGATGAACCTTCTTGAAATTAAGCATTTGAGAAGCTAATTAGCGAAGGAAGTTTTGGTGCTGTAACAAATGTGCAATATTGGTTACTCATTAATGTAGCCTGAAGAAAAGTCACCTTTCCCCGAAATGCACCCCTGGCACTTGCACGCTGGGCCCTTTGGGTAATGAAACCAGGTGATTTGCTGCATGCACCATAGAACAGCCATGTGGGGGTGCTGATTTAACTGTCTCCAAAGTAGCAGTCGCTCTTGAATGCAGCTTGAAGAAAATGCCATAGGCGAGCCTGCACACAATAAAGGGTTCTGTACAGGCATAAAGAAACCTGAAAAGTCACCCAACTAGGATTTGAACTCAGGACCCCAGGGGCAGAAAAAGGCGCTTGAACCATTACACCACAAGAAACTCAGGCTTTTGGGAATGGTTCCGGATGACTGTAATAACCCATTGTCCCCTTGTGCCTCTGCATTGACTAGCAGGGCTGGAATCCATCTTCTGTCTAATAAAGTCAATACCAACCTGAGGCCTTTCCTTAAAAGATCCTGACTGAATAGCTCAGTCGGTAGAGCGTAGGGCTCTGGTCAATAACCAGGTCCAAAAGGTTGTGGGTTCGATTCCCACCTCTGCCAAAAACTCAACTCCGTAGCAGCTCTGGTCTGCTGTGCTATAACCAAATCTCGAGAGTGATGGAAGGCCAAGTGCCAGAAGTCCATTATCCGCCTTCCATTTGGCTGCCCCTTTTTCCAACTGGGGTTGTCCTTCTAAGCTACGCCCGGTATGTACTTCTATTTCAGACCAGGGCTTCCCCATCTGGCACCTTGCCCTTACCTTTGCATCAACTTGGGTATTTTTTCCCCATTCAGAACTCTTTTTGGGGTTTGCCTAGCATCAGCCTGAAGTTGACCGTGCCAAATTGCTTAAGGAGGACAGTGTACTGTGCCAAGCTTAAAAAACAAAAAAAAAGCATTTGAGAAGCTGTCTAGTGAGGGCAGCTTTGGTGCGATTCTGCCGTAAAGAAAGTAGAGGTCGCTCTTGAATGCAGATGCAGAAGATGGCACAGATGAACCTTCTTGAAATTAAGCATTTGAGAAGCTAATTAGCGAAGGAAGTTTTGGTGCTGTAACAAATGTGCAATATTGGTTACTCATTAATGTAGCCTGAAGAAAAGTCACCTTTCCCTGAAATGCACCCCTGGCACTTGCACGCTGGGCCCTTTGGGTAATGAAACCAGGTTATTTGCTGCATGCACCATAGAACAGCCATGTGGGGGTGCTGATTTAACTGTCTCCAAAGTAGCAGTCGCTCTTGAATGCAGCTTGAAGAAAATGCCATAGGCGAGCCTGCACACAATAAAGGGTTCTGTACAGGCATAAAGAAACCTGAAAAGTCACCCAACTAGGATTTGAACTCAGGATCCCAGGGGCAGAAACTGGCGCTTTAACCATTACACCACAAGAAACTCAGGCTTTTGGCAATGGTTCCGGATGACTGTAATAACCCATTGTCCCCTTGTGCCTCTGCATTGACTAGCAGGGCTGGAAGTCCATCTTCTGTCTAATAAAGTCAATACCAACCTGAGGCCTTTCCTTAATAGAGCCTGACTGAATAGCTCAGTCGGTAGAGCGTAGGGCTCTGGTCGATAACCTGGTCCAAAAGGTTGTGGGTTCGATTCCCACCTCTGCCAAAAACTCAACTCCGTAGCAGCTCTGGTCTGCTGTGCTATAACCAAATCTCGTGAGTGATGGAAGGCCAAGTGCCAGAAGTCCATTATCCGCCTTCCATTTGGCTGCCCCTTTTTCCAACTGGGGTTGTCCTTCTAAGCTACGCCCGGTATGTACTTCTATTTCAGACCAGGGCTTCCCCATCTGGCACCTTGCCCTTACCTTTGCATCAACTTGGGTATTTTTTCCCCATTCAGAACTCTTTTTGGGGTTTGCCTAGCATCAGCCTGAAGTTGACCTTGGCAAATTGCTTAAGGAGGACAGTGTACTGTGCCAAGCTTAAAAAACAAAAAAAAAAGCATTTGAGAAGCTGTCTAATGAGGGCAGCTTTGGTGCGATTCTGCCGTAAAGAAAGTAGAGGTCGCTCTTGAATGCAGATGCAGAAGATGGCACAGATGAACCTTCTTGAAATTAAGCATTTGAGAAGCTAATTAGCGAAGGAAGTTTTGGTGCTGTAACAAATGTGCAATATTGGTTACTCATTAATGTAGCCTGAAGAAAAGTCACCTTTCCCTGAAATGCACCCCTGGCACTTGCACGCTGGGCCCTTTGGGTAATGAAACCAGGTGATTTGCTGCATGCACCATAGAACAGCCATGTGGGGGTGCTGATTTAACTGTCTCCAAAGTAGCAGTCGCTCTTGAATGCAGCTTGAAGAAAATGCCATAGACGAGCCTGCACACAATAAAGGGTTCTGTACAGGCATAAATAAACCTGAAAAGTCACCCAACTAGCATTTGAACTCAGGACCCCAGGGGCAGAAACAGGCGCTTGAACCATTCCACCACAAGAAACTCAGGCTTTTGGGAACGGTTCCGGATGACTGTAATAACCCATTGTCCCCTTGTGCCTCTGCATTGACTAGCAGGGCTGGAAGTCCATCTTCTGTCTAATAAAGTCAATACCAACCTGAGGCCTTTCCTTAATAGAGCCTGACTGAATAGCTCAGTCGGTAGAGCGTAGGGCTCTGGTCGATAACCTGGTACAAAACGTTGTACGTTCGATTCCCACCTCTGCCAAAAACTCAACTCCGTAGCAGCTCTGGTCTGCTGTGCTATAACCAAATCTCGAGAGTGATGGAAGGCCAAGTGCCAGAAGTCCATTATCCGCCTTCCATTTGGCTGCCCCTTTTTCCAACTGGGGTTGTCCTTCTAAGCTACGCCAGGTATGTACTTCTATTTCAGGCCAGGGCTTCCCCATCTGGCACCTTGCCCTTACCTTTGCATCAACTGGGGTATTTTTTCCCCATTCAGAACTCTTTTTGGGGTTTGCCTAGCATCAGCCTGAAGTTGACCTTGGCAAATTGCTTAAGGAGGACAGTGTACTGTGCCAAGCTTAAAAAACAAAAAAAAAAAAAGCATTTGAGAAGCTGTCTAGTGAGGGCAGCTTTGGTGCGATTCTGCCGTAAAGAAAGTAGAGGTCGCTCTTGAATGCAGATGCAGAAGATGGCACAGATGAACCTTCTTGAAATTAAGCATTTGAGAAGCTAACTAGCGAAGGAAGTTTTGGTGCTGTAACAAATGTGCAATATTGGTTACTCATTAATGTAGCCTGAAGAAAAGTCACCTTTCCCCGAAATGCACCCCTGGCACTTGCACGCTGGGCCCTTTGGGTAATGAAACCAGGTGATTTGCTGCATGCACCATAGAACAGCCATGTGGGGGTGCTGATTTAACTGTCTCCAAAGTAGCAGTCGCTCTTGAATGCAGCTTGAAGAAAATGCCATAGGCGAGCCTGCACACAATAAAGGGTTCTGTACAGGCATAAAGAAACCTGAAAAGTCACCCAACTAGGATTTGAACTCAGGACCCCAGGGGCAGAAAAAGGCGCTTGAACCATTACACCACAAGAAACTCAGGCTTTTGGGAATGGTTCCGGATGACTGTAATAACCCATTGTCCCCTTGTGCCTCTGCATTGACTAGCAGGGCTGGAATCCATCTTCTGTCTAATAAAGTCAATACCAACCTGAGGCCTTTCCTTAAAAGATCCTGACTGAATAGCTCAGTCGGTAGAGCGTAGGGCTTTGGTCGATAACCTGGTCCAACAGATTGTGGGTTTGATTCCCACCTCTGCCAAAAACTCACTCCGTAGCAGCTCTGGTCTGCTGTGCTATAACCAAATCTCGAGAGTGATGGAAGGCCAAGTGCCAGAAGTCCATCATCCGCCTTCCATTTGGCTGCCCCTTTTTCCAACTGGGGTTGTCCTTCTAAGCTACGCCCGGTATGTACTTCTATTTCAGACCAGGGCTTCCCCATCTGGCACCTTGCCCTTACCTTTGCATCAACTTGGGTATTTTTTCCCCATTCAGAACTCTTTTTGGGGTTTGCCTAGCATCAGCCTGAAGTTGACCGTGCCAAATTGCTTAAGGAGGACAGTGTACTGTGCCAAGCTTAAAAAACAAAAAAAAAGCATTTGAGAAGCTGTCTAGTGAGGGCAGCTTTGGTGCGATTCTGCCGTAAAGAAAGTAGAGGTCGCTCTTGAATGCAGATGCAGAAGATGGCACAGATGAACCTTCTTGAAATTAAGCATTTGAGAAGCTAATTAGCGAAGGAAGTTTTGGTGCTGTAACAAATGTGCAATATTGGTTACTCATTAATGTAGCCTGAAGAAAAGTCACCTTTCCCTGAAATGCACCCCTGGCACTTGCACGCTGGGCCCTTTGGGTAATGAAACCAGGTTATTTGCTGCATGCACCATAGAACAGCCATGTGGGGGTGCTGATTTAACTGTCTCCAAAGTAGCAGTCGCTCTTGAATGCAGCTTGAAGAAAATGCCATAGGCAAGCCTGCACACAATAAAGGGTTCTGTACAGGCATAAATAAAGCTGAAAAGTCACCCAACTAGGATTTGAACTCAGGACCCCAGGGGCAGAAACAGGCGCTTGAACCATTACACCACAAGAAACTCAGGCTTTTGGGAACGGTTCCGGATGACTGTAATAACCCATTGTCCCCTTGTGCCTCTGCATTGACTAGCAGGGCTGGAAGTCCATCTTCTGTCTAATAAAGTCAATACCAACCTGAGGCCTTTTCTTAAAAGATCCTGACTGAATAGCTCAGTCGGTAGAGCGCAGGGCTCTGGTCGATAACCTGGTCCAAAAGGTTGTGGGTTCGATTCCCACCTCTGCCAAAAACTTGACTCTGTAGCAGCTCTGGTCTGCTGTGCTATAACCAAATCTCGAGAGTGATGGAAGGCCAAGTGCCAGAAGTCCATCATCCGCCTTCCATTTGGCTGCCCCTTTTTCCAACTGGGGTTGTCCTTCTAAGCTACGCCCGGTATGTACTTCTATTTCAGGCCAGGGCTTCCCCATCTGGCACCTTGCCCTTACCTTTGCATCAACTTGGGTATTTTTTCCCCATTCAGAACTCTTTTTGGGGTTTGCCTAGCATCAGCCTGAAGTTGACCGTGCCAAATTGCTTAAGGAGGACAGTGTACTGTGCCAAGCTTCAAAAACAAAAAAAAAAGCATTTGAGAAGCTGTCTAGTGAGGGCAGCTTTGGTGCGATTCTGCCGTAAAGAAAGTAGAGGTCGCTCTTGAATGCAGATGCAGAAGATGGCACAGATGAACCTTCTTGAAATTAAGCATTTGAGAAGCTAATTAGCGAAGGAAGTTTTGGTGCTGTAACAAATGTGCAATATTGGTTACTCATTAATGTAGCCTGAAGAAAAGTTACCTTTCCCTGAAATGCACCCCTGGCACTTGCACGCTGGGCCCTTTGGGTAAAGAAACCAGGTTATTTGCTGCATGCACCATAGAACAGCCATGTGGGGGTGCTGATTTAACTGTCTCCAAAGTAGCAGTCGCTCTTGAATGCAGCTTGAAGAAAATGCCATAGGCGAGCCTGCACACAATAAAGGGTTCTGTACAGGCATAAAGAAACCTGAAAAGTCACCCAACTAGGATTTGAACTCAGGACCCCAGGGGCAGAAATAGGCGCTTTAACCATTACACCACAAGAAACTCAGGCTTTTGGCAATGGTTCCGGATGACTGTAATAACCCATTGTCCCCTTGTGCCTCTGCATTGACTAGCAGGGCTGGAAGTCCATCTTCTGTCTAATAAAGTCAATACCAACCTGAGGCCTTTCCTTAATAGAGCCTGACTGAATAGCTCAGTCGGTAGAGCGTAGGGCTTTGGTCGATAACCAGGTCCAACAGGTTGTGGGTTTGATTCCCACCTCTGCCAAAAACTCAACTCCGTAGCAGCTCTGGTCTGCTGTGCTATAACCAAATCTCGAGAGTGATGGAAGGCCAAGTGCCAGAAGTCCATCATCCGCCTTCCATTTGGCTGCCCCTTTTTCCAACTGGGGTTGTCCTTCTACGCCCGGTATGTACTTCTATTTCAGGCCAGGGCTTACCCATCTGGCACCTTGCCCTTACCTTTGCATCAACTTGGGTATTTTTTCCCCATTCAGAACTCTTTTTGGTGTTTGCCTAGCATCAGCCTGAAGTTGACCTTGGCAAATTGCTTAAGGAGGACAGTGTACTGTGCCAAGCTTAAAAAAAAAAGAAAAAATAAAAACATTTGAGAAGCTGTCTACTGAGGGCAGCTTTGGTGCGATTCTGCCGTAAAGAAAGTAGAGGTCGCTCTTGAATGCAGATGCAGAAGATGGCACAGATGAACCTTCTTGAAATTAAGCATTTGAGAAGCTAATTAGCGAAGGAAGTTTTGGTGCTGTAACAAATGTGCAATATTGGTTACTCATTAATGTAGCCTGAAGAAAAGTCACCTTTCCCTGAAATGCACCCCTGGCACTTGCACGCTGGGCCCTTTGGGTAATGAAACCAGGTTATTTGCTGCATGCACCATAGAACAGCCATGTGGGGGTGCTGATTTAACTGTCTCCAAAGTAGCAGTCGCTCTTGAATGCAGCTTGAAGAAAATGCCATAGGCGAGCCTGCACACAATAAAGGGTTCTGTACAGGCATAAATAAAGCTGAAAAGTCACCCAACTAGGATTTGAACTCAGCACCCCAGGGGCAGAAACAGGCGCTTGAACCATTACACCACAAGAAACTCAGGCTTTTGGGAACGGTTCCGGATGACTGTAATAACCCATTGTCCCCTTGTGCCTCTGCATTGACTAGCAGGGCTGGAAGTCCATCTTCTGTCTAATAAAGTCAATACCAACCTGAGGCCTTTCCTTAATAGAGCCTGACTGAATAGCTCAGTCGGTAGAGCGTAGGGCTCTGGTCAATAACCTGGTCCAAAAGGTTGTGGGTTCGATTCCCACCTCTGCCAAAAACTCAACTCCGTAGCAGCTCTGGTCTGCTGTGCTATAACCAAATCTTGAGAGTGATGGAAGGCCAAGTGCCAGAAGTCCATTATCCGCCTTCCATTTGGCTGCCCCTTTTTCCAACTGGGGTTGTCCTTCTAAGCTACGCCAGGTATGTACTTCTATTTCAGGCCAGGGCTTCCCCATCTGGCACCTTGCCCTTACCTTTGCATCAACTGGGGTATTTTTTCCCCATTCAGAACTCTTTTTGGGGTTTGCCTAGCATCAGCCTGAAGTTGACCTTGGCAAATTGCTTAAGGAGGACAGTGTACTGTGCCAAGCTTAAAAAACAAAAAAAAAAAGCATTTGAGAAGCTGTCTACTGAGGGCAGCTTTGGTGCGATTCTGCCGTAAAGAAAGTAGAGGTCGCTCTTGAATGCAGATGCAGAAGATGGCACAGATGAACCTTCTTGAAATTAAGCATTTGAGAAGCTAATTAGCGAAGGAAGTTTTGGTGCTGTAACAAATGTGCAATATTGGTTACTCATTAATGTAGCCTGAAGAAAAGTCACCTTTCCCTGAAATGCACCCCTGGCACTTGCACGCTGGGCCCTTTGGGTAATGAAACCAGGTTATTTGCTGCATGCACCATAGAACAGCCATGTGGGGGTGCTGATTTAACTGTCTCCAAAGTAGCAGTCGCTCTTGAATGCAGCTTGAAGAAAATGCCATAGGCGAGCCTGCACACAATAAAGGGTTCTGTACAGGCATAAAGAAACCTGAAAAGTCACCCAACTAGGATTTGAACTCAGGACCCCAGGGGCAGAAAAAGGCGCTTTAACCATTACACCAAAAGAAGCTCAGGCTTTTGGCAATGGTTCCGGATGACTGTAATAACCCATTGTCCCCTTGTGCCTCTGCATTGTCTAGCAGGGCTGGAAGTCCATCTTCTGTCTAATAAAGTCAATACCAACCTGAGGCCTTTTCTTAATAGAACCTGCCTGAATAGCTCAGTCGGTAGAGCGCAGGGCTCTGGTCGATAACCTGGTCCAAAAGGTTGTGGGTTCGATTCCCACCTCTGCCAAAAACTTGACTCTGTAGCAGCTCTGGTCTGCTGTGCTATAACCAAATCTCGAGAGTGATGGAAGGCCAAGTGCCAGAAGTCCATCATCCGCCTTCCATTTGGCTGCCCCCTTTTTCCAACTGGGGTTGTCCTTCTAAGCTACGCCCGGTATGTACTTCTATTTCAGGCCAGGGCTTCCCCATCTGGCACCTTGCCCTTACCTTTGCATCAACTTGGGTATTTTTTCCCCATTCAGAACTCTTTTTGGGGTTTGCCTAGCATCAGCCTGAAGTTGACCGTGCCAAATTGCTTAAGGAGGACAGTGTACTGTGCCAAGCTTAAAAAACAAAAAAAAAAGCATTTGAGAAGCTGTCTACTGAGGGCAGCTTTGGTGCGATTCTGCCGTAAAGAAAGTAGAAGTCGCTCTTGAATGCAGATGCAGAAGATGGCACAGATGAACCTTCTTGAAATTAAGCATTTGAGAAGCTAATTAGCGAAGGAAGTTTTGGTGCTGTAACAAATGTGCAATATTGGTTACTCATTAATGTAGCCTGAAGAAAAGTCACCTTTCCCTGAAATGCACCCCTGGCACTTGCACGCTGGGCCCTTTGGGTAATGAAACCAGGTTATTTGCTGCATGCACCATAGAACAGCCATGTGGGGGTGCTGATTTAACTGTCTCCAAAGTAGCAGTCGCTCTTGAATGCAGCTTGAAGAAAATGCCATAGGCGAGCCTGCACACAATAAAGGGTTCTGTACAGGCATAAAGAAACCTGAAAAGTCACCCAACTAGGATTTGAACTCAGGACCCCAGGGGCAGAAACTGGCGCTTTAACCATTACACCACAAGAAACTCAGGCTTTTGGCAATGGTTCCGGATGACTGTAATAACCCATTGTCCCCTTGTGCCTCTGCATTGACTAGCAGGGCTGGAAGTCCATCTTCTGTCTAATAAAGTCAATACCAACCTGAGGCCTTTCCTTAATAGAGCCTGACTGAATAGCTCAGTCAGTAGAGCGTAGGGCTCTGGTCGATAACCTGGTCCAAAAGGTTGTGGGTTCGATTCCCACCTCTGCCAAAAACTCAACTCCGTAGCAACTCTGGTCTGCTGTGCTATAACCAAATCTCGAGAGTGATGGAAGGCCAAGTGCCAGAAGTCCATCATCCGCCTTCCATTTGGCTGCCCCTTTTTCCAACTGGGGTTGTCCTTCTAAGCTACGCCCGGTATGTACTTTTATTTCAGGCCAGGGCTTCCCCATCTGGCACCTTGCCCTTACCTTTGCATCAACTTGGGTATTTTTTCCCCATTCAGAACTCTTTTTGGGGTTTGCCTAGCATCAGCCTGAAGTTGACCTTGGCAAATTGCTTAAGGAGGACAGTGTACTGTGCCAAGCTTAAAAAAAAAAGAAAAAATAAAAACATTTGAGAAGCTGTCTACTGAGGGCAGCTTTGGTGCGATTCTGCCGTAAAGAAAGTAGAGGTCGCTCTTGAATGCAGATGCAGAAGATGGCACAGATGAACCTTCTTGAAATTAAGCATTTGAGAAGCTAATTAGCGAAGGAAGTTTTGGTGCTGTAACAAATGTGCAATATTGGTTACTCATTAATGTAGCCTGAAGAAAAGTCACCTTTACCTGAAATGCACCCCTGGCACTTGCACGCTGGGCCCTTTGGGTAATGAAACCAGGTTATTTGCTGCATGCACCATAGAACAGCCATGTGGGGGTGCTGATTTAACTGTCTCCAAAGTAGCAGTCGCTCTTGAATGCAGCTTGAAGAAAATGCCATAGGCGAGCCTGCACACAATAAAGGGTTCTGTACAGGCATAAATAAAGCTGAAAAAGTCACCCAACTAGGATTTGAACTCAGGACCCCAGGGGCAGAAACAGGCGCTTGAACCATTACACCACAAGAAACTCAGGCTTTTGGGAACGGTTCCGGATGACTGTAATAACCCATTGTCCCCTTGTGCCTCTGCATTGACTAGCAGGGCTGGAAGTCCATCTTCTGTCTAATAAAGTCAATACCAACCTGAGGCCTTTCCTTAATAGAGCCTGACTGAATAGCTCAGTCGGTAGAGCGTAGGGCTCTGGTCAATAACCTGGTCCAAAAGGTTGTGGGTTCGATTCCACCTCTGCCAAAAACTCAACTCCGTAGCAGCTCTGGTCTGCTGTGCTATAACCAAATCTCGAGAGTGATGGAAGGCCAAGTGCCAGAAGTCCATTATCCGCCTTCCATTTGGCTGCCCCTTTTTCCAACTGGGGTTGTCCTTCTAAGCTACGCCAGGTATGTACTTCTATTTCAGGCCAGGGCTTCCCCATCTGGCACCTTGCCCTTACCTTTGCATCAACTTGGGTATTTTTTCCCCATTCAGAACTCTTTTTGGGGTTTGCCTAGCATCAGCCTGAAGTTGACCTTGGCAAATTGCTTAAGGAGGACAGTGTACTGTGCCAAGCTTAAAAAACAAAAAAAAAAAGCATTTGAGAAGCTGTCTAATGAGGGCAGCTTTGGTGCGATTCTGCCGTAAAGAAAGTAGAGGTCGCTCTTGAATGCAGATGCAGAAGATGGCACAGATGAACCTTCTTGAAATTAAGCATTTGAGAAGCTAATTAGCGAAGGAAGTTTTGGTGCTGTAACAAATGTGCAATATTGGTTACTCATTAATGTAGCCTGAAGAAAAGTCACCTTTCCCCGAAATGCACCCCTGGCACTTGCACGCTGGGCCCTTTGGGTAATGAAACCAGGTGATTTGCTGCATGCACCATAGAACAGCCATGTGGGGGTGCTGATTTAACTGTCTCCAAAGTAGCAGTCGCTCTTGAATGCAGCTTGAAGAAAATGCCATAGGCGAGCCTGCACACAATAAAGGGTTCTGTACAGGCATAAAGAAACCTGAAAAGTCACCCAACTAGGATTTGAACTCAGGACCCCAGGGGCAGAAAAAGGCGCTTGAACCATTACACCACAAGAAACTCAGGCTTTTGGGAATGGTTCCGGATGACTGTAATAACCCATTGTCCCCTTGTGCCTCTGCATTGACTAGCAGGGCTGGAATCCATCTTCTGTCTAATAAAGTCAATACCAACCTGAGGCCTTTCCTTAAAAGATCCTGACTGAATAGCTCAGTCGGTAGAGCGTAGGGCTTTGGTCGATAACCTGGTCCAACAGGTTGTGGGTTTGATTCCCACCTCTGCCAAAAACTCAACTCCGTAGCAGCTCTGGTCTGCTGTGCTATAACCAAATCTTGAGAGTGATGGAAGGCCAAGTGCCAGAAGTCCATCATCCGCCTTCCATTTGGCTGCCCCTTTTTCCAACTGGGGTTGTCCTTCTAAGCTACGCCCGCGTATGTACTTCTATTTCAGACCAGGGCTTCCCCATCTGGCACCTTGCCCTTACCTTTGCATCAACTTGGGTATTTTTTCCCCATTCAGAACTCTTTTTGGGGTTTGCCTAGCATCAGCCTGAAGTTGACCGTGCCAAATTGCTTAAGGAGGACAGTGTACTGTGCCAAGCTTAAAAAACAAAAAAAAAGCATTTGAGAAGCTGTCTAGTGAGGGCAGCTTTGGTGCGATTCTGCCGTAAAGAAAGTAGAGGTCGCTCTTGAATGCAGATGCAGAAGATGGCACAGATGAACCTTCTTGAAATTAAGCATTTGAGAAGCTAATTAGCGAAGGAAGTTTTGGTGCTGTAACAAATGTGCAATATTGGTTACTCATTAATGTAGCCTGAAGAAAAGTCACCTTTCCCTGAAATGCACCCCTGGCACTTGCACGCTGGGCCCTTTGGGTAATGAAACCAGGTTATTTGCTGCATGCACCATAGAACAGCCATGTGGGGGTGCTGATTTAACTGTCTCCAAAGTAGCAGTCGCTCTTGAATGCAGCTTGAAGAAAATGCCATAGGCGAGCCTGCACACAATAAAGGGTTCTGTACAGGCATAAAGAAACCTGAAAAGTCACCCAACTAGGATTTGAACTCAGGATCCCAGGGGCAGAAACTGGTGCTTTAACCATTACACCACAAGAAACTCAGGCTTTTGGCAATGGTTCCGGATGACTGTAATAACCCATTGTCCCCTTGTGCCTCTGCATTGACTAGCAGGGCTGGAAGTCCATCTTCTGTCTAATAAAGTCAATACCAACCTGAGGCCTTTCCTTAATAGAGCCTGACTGAATAGCTCAGTCGGTAGAGCGTAGGGCTCTGGTCGATAACCTGGTCCAAAAGGTTGTGGGTTCGATTCCCACCTCTGCCAAAAACTCAACTCCGTAGCAGCTCTGGTCTGCTGTGCTATAACCAAATCTCGTGAGTGATGGAAGGCCAAGTGCCAGAAGTCCATTATCCGCCTTCCATTTGGCTGCCCCTTTTTCCAACTGGGGTTGTCCTTCTAAGCTACGCCCGGTATGTACTTCTATTTCAGACCAGGGCTTCCCCATCTGGCACCTTGCCCTTACCTTTGCATCAACTTGGGTATTTTTTCCCCATTCAGAACTCTTTTTGGGGTTTGCCTAGCATCAGCCTGAAGTTGACCTTGGCAAATTGCTTAAGGAGGACAGTGTACTGTGCCAAGCTTAAAAAACAAAAAAAAAAAGCATTTGAGAAGCTGTCTAATGAGGGCAGCTTTGGTGCGATTCTGCCGTAAAGAAAGTAGAGGTCGCTCTTGAATGCAGATGCAGAAGATGGCACAGATGAACCTTCTTGAAATTAAGCATTTGAGAAGCTAATTAGCGAAGGAAGTTTTGGTGCTGTAACAAATGTGCAATATTGGTTACTCATTAATGTAGCCTGAAGAAAAGTCACCTTTCCCTGAAATGCACCCCTGGCACTTGCACGCTGGGCCCTTTGGGTAATGAAACCAGGTGATTTGCTGCATGCACCATAGAACAGCCATGTGGGGGTGCTGATTTAACTGTCTCCAAAGTAGCAGTCGCTCTTGAATGCAGCTTGAAGAAAATGCCATAGGCGAGCCTGCACACAATAAAGGGTTCTGTACAGGCATAAATAAACCTGAAAAGTCACCCAACTAGCATTTGAACTCAGGACCCCAGGGGCAGAAACAGGCGCTTGAACCATTCCACCACAAGAAACTCAGGCTTTTGGGAACGGTTCCGGATGACTGTAATAACCCATTGTCCCCTTGTGCCTCTGCATTGACTAGCAGGGCTGGAAGTCCATCTTCTGTCTAATAAAGTCAATACCAACCTGAGGCCTTTCCTTAATAGAGCCTGACTGAATAGCTCAGTCGGTAGAGCGTAGGGCTCTGGTCGATAACCTGGTGCAAAACGTTGTACGTTCGATTCCCACCTCTGCCAAAAACTCAACTCCGTAGCAGCTCTGGTCTGCTGTGCTATAACCAAATCTCGAGAGTGATGGAAGGCCAAGTGCCAGAAGTCAATCATCCACCTTCCATTTGGCTGCCCCTTTTTCCAACTGGGGTTGTCCTTCTACGCCCGGTATGTACTTCTATTTCAGGCCAGGGCTTCCCCATCTGGCACCTTGCCCTTACCTTTGCATCAACTTGGGTATTTTTTCCCCATTCAGAACTCTTTTTGGGGTTTGCCTAGCATCAGCCTGAAGTTGACCTTGGCAAATTGCTTAAGGAGGACAGTGTACTGTGCCAAGCTTAAAAAACAAAAAAAAAAGCATTTGAGAAGCTGTCTAGTGAGGGCAGCTTTGGTGCGATTCTGCCGTAAAGAAAGTAGAGGTCGCTCTTGAATGCAGATGCAGAAGATGACACAGATGAACCTTCTTGAAATTAAGCATTTGAGAAGCTAATTAGCGAAGGAAGTTTTGGTGCTGTAACAAATGTGCAATATTGGTTACTCATTAATGTAGCCTGAAGAAAAGTCACCTTTCCCTGAAATGCACCCCTGGCACTTGCACGCTGGGCCCTTTGGGTAATGAAACCAGGTTATTTGCTGCATGCACCATAGAACAGCCATGTGGGGGTGCTGATTTAACTGTCTCCAAAGTAGCAGTCGCTCTTGAATGCAGCTTGAAGAAAATGCCATAGGCGAGCCTGCACACAATAAAGGGTTCTGTACAGGCATAAAGAAACCTGAAAAGTCACCCAACTAGGATTTGAACTCAGGACCCCAGGGGCAGAAATAGGCGCTTTAACCATTACACCACAAGAAACTCAGGCTTTTGGCAATTGTTCCGGATGACTGTAATAACCCATTGTCCCCTTGTGCCTCTGCATTGACTAGCAGGGCTGGAAGTCCATCTTCTGTCTAATAAAGTCAATACCAACCTGAGGCCTTTCTTTAATAGAGCCTGACTGAATAGCTCAGTCGGTAGAGCATAGGGCTTTGGTCGATAACCTGGTCCAACAGGTTGTGGGCTTGATTCCCACCTCTGCCAAAAACTCAACTCCGTAGCAGCTCTGGTCTGCTGTGCTATAACCAAATCTCGAGAGTGATGGAAGGCCAAGTGCCAGAAGTCCATCATCCGCCTTCCATTTGGCTGCCCCTTTTTCCAACTGGGGTTGTCCTTCTAAGCTACGCCCGGTATGTACTTCTATTTCAGACCAGGGCTTCCCCATCTGGCACCTTGCCCTTACCTTTGCATCAACTTGGGTATTTTTTCCCCATTCAGAACTCTTTTTGGGGTTTGCCTAGCATCAGCCTGAAGTTGACCTTGGCAAATTGCTTAAGGAGGACAGTGTACTGTGCCAAGCTTAAAAAACAAAAAAAAAAAAGCATTTGAGAAGCTGTCTAATGAGGGCAGCTTTGGTGCGATTCTGCCGTAAAGAAAGTAGAGGTCGCTCTTGAATGCAGATGCAGAAGATGGCACAGATGAACCTTCTTGAAATTAAGCATTTGAGAAGCTAATTAGCGAAGGAAGTTTTGGTGCTGTAACAAATGTGCAATATTGGTTACTCATTAATGTAGCCTGAAGAAAAGTCACCTTTCCCCGAAATGCACCCCTGGCACTTGCATGCTGGGCCCTTTGGGTAATGAAACCCGGTTATTTGCTGCATGCACCATAGAACAGCCACGTGGGGGTGCTGATTTAACTGTCTCCAAAGTAGCAGTCGCTCTTGAATGCAGCTTGAAGAAAATGCCATAGGCGAGCCTGCACACAATAAAGGGTTCTGTACAGGCATAAAGAAACCTGAAAAGTCACCCAACTAGGATTTGAACTCAGGACCCCAGGGGCAGAAACAGGCGCTTTAACCATTACACCACAAGAAACTCAGGCTTTTGGGAATGGTTCCGGATGACTGTAATAACCCATTGTCCCCTTGTGCCTCTGCATTGACTAGCAGGGCTGGAAGTCCATCTTCTGTCTAATAAAGTCAATACCAACCTGAGGCCTTTTCTTAATAGAGCCTGCCTGAATAGCTCAGTCGGTAGAGCGCAGGGCTCTGGTCGATAACCTGGTCCAAAAGGTTGTGGGTTCGATTCCCACCTCTGCCAAAAACTTGACTCTGTAGCAGCTCTGGTCTGCTGTGCTATAACCAAATCTCGAGAGTGATGGAAGGCCAAGTGCCAGAAGTCCATCATCCGCCTTCCATTTGGCTGCCCCTTTTTCCAACTGGGGTTGTCCTTCTAAGCTACGCCCGGTATGTACTTCTATTTCAGGCCAGGGCTTCCCCATCTGGCACCTTGCCCTTACCTTTGCATCAACTGGGGTATTTTTTCCCCATTCAGAACTCTTTTTGGGGTTTGCCTAGCATCAGCCTGAAGTTGACCTTGGCAAATTGCTTAAGGAGGACAGTGTACTGTGCCAAGCTTAAAAAACAAAAAAAAAAAGCATTTGAGAAGCTGTCTAATGAGGGCAGCTTTGGTGCGATTCTGCCGTAAAGAAAGTAGAGGTCGCTCTTGAATGCAAATGCAGAAGATGGCACAGATGAACCTTCTTGAAATTAAGCATTTGAGAAGCTAATTAGCGAAGGAAGTTTTGGTGCTGTAACAAATGTGCAATATTGGTTACTCATTAATGTAGCCTGAAGAAAAGTCACCTTTCCCCGAAATGCACCCCTGGCACTTGCACGCTGGGCCCTTTGGGTAATGAAACCAGGTGATTTGCTGCATGCACCATAGAACAGCCATGTGGGGGTGCTGATTTAACTGTCTCCAAAGTAGCAGTCGCTCTTGAATGCAGCTTGAAGAAAATGCCATAGGCGAGCCTGCACACAATAAAGGGTTCTGTACAGGCATAAATAAACCTGAAAAGTCACCCAACTAGCATTTGAACTCAGGACCTCAGGGGCAGAAACAGGCGCTTGAACCATTCCACCACAAGAAACTCAGGCTTTTGGGAACGGTTCCGGATGACTGTAATAACCCATTGTCCCCTTGTGCCTCTGCATTGACTAGCAGGGCTGGAAGTCCATCTTCTGTCTAATAAAGTCAATACCAACCTGAGGCCTTTCCTTAATAGAGCCTGACTGAATAGCTCAGTCGGTAGAGCGTAGGGCTCTGGTCGATAACCTGGTACAAAAGGTTGTGGGTTCGATTCCCACCTCTGCCAAAAACTCAACTCCGTAGCAGCTCTGGTCTGCTGTGCTATAACCAAATCTCGAGAGTGATGGAAGGCCAAGTGCCAGAAGTCCATCATCCGCCTTCCATTTGGCTGCCCCCTTTTTCCAACTGGGGTTGTCCTTCTAAGCTACGCCCGGTATGTACTTCTATTTCAGACCAGGGCTTCCCCATCTGGCACCTTGCCCTTACCTTTGCATCAACTTGGGTATTTTTTCCCCATTCAGAACTCTTTTTGGGGTTTGCCTAGCATCAGCCTGAAGTTGACCTTGGCAAATTGCTTAAGGAGGACAGTGTACTGTGCCAAGCTTAAAAAACAAAAAAAAAAAGCATTTGAGAAGCTGTCTAATGAGGGCAGCTTTGGTGCGATTCTGCCGTAAAGAAAGTAGAGGTCGCTCTTGAATGCAGATGCAGAAGATGGCACAGATGAACCTTCTTGAAATTAAGCATTTGAGAAGCTAATTAGCGAAGGAAGTTTTGGTGCTGTAACAAATGTGCAATATTGGTTACTCATTAATGTAGCCTGAAGAAAAGTCACCTTTACCTGAAATGCACCCCTGGCACTTGCACGCTGGGCCCTTTGGGTAATGAAACCAGGTTATTTGCTGCATGCACCATAGAACAGCCATGTGGGGGTGCTGATTTAAACTGTCTCCAAAGTAGCAGTCGCTCTTGAATGCAGCTTGAAGAAAATGCCATAGGCGAGCCTGCACACAATAAAGGGTTCTGTACAGGCATAAATAAAGCTGAAAAAGTCACCCAACTAGGATTTGAACTCAGGACCCCAGGGGCAGAAACAGGCGCTTGAACCATTACACCACAAGAAACTCAGGCTTTTGGGAACGGTTCCGGATGACTGTAATAACCCATTGTCCCCTTGTGCCTCTGCATTGACTAGCAGGGCTGGAAGTCCATCTTCTGTCTAATAAAGTCAATACCAACCTGAGGCCTTTCCTTAATAGAGCCTGACTGAATAGCTCAGTCGGTAGAGCGTAGGGCTCTGGTCAATAACCTGGTCCAAAAGGTTGTGGGTTCGATTCCCACCTCTGCCAAAAACTCAACTCCGTAGCAGCTCTGGTCTGCTGTGCTATAACCAAATCTCGAGAGTGATGGAAGGCCAAGTGCCAGAAGTCCATTATCCGCCTTCCATTTGGCTGCCCCTTTTTCCAACTGGGGTTGTCCTTCTAAGCTACGCCAGGTATGTACTTCTATTTCAGGCCAGGGCTTCCCCATCTGGCACCTTGCCCTTACCTTTGCATCAACTTGGGTATTTTTTCCCCATTCAGAACTCTTTTTGGGGTTTGCCTAGCATCAGCCTGAAGTTGACCTTGGCAAATTGCTTAAGGAGGACAGTGTACTGTGCCAAGCTTAAAAAACAAAAAAAAAAAGCATTTGAGAAGCTGTCTAATGAGGGCAGCTTTGGTGCGATTCTGCCGTAAAGAAAGTAGAGGTCGCTCTTGAATGCAGATGCAGAAGATGGCACAGATGAACCTTCTTGAAATTAAGCATTTGAGAAGCTAATTAGCGAAGGAAGTTTTGGTGCTGTAACAAATGTGCAATATTGGTTACTCATTAATGTAGCCTGAAGAAAAGTCACCTTTCCCCGAAATGCACCCCTGGCACTTGCACGCTGGGCCCTTTGGGTAATGAAACCAGGTGATTTGCTGCATGCACCATAGAACAGCCATGTGGGGGTGCTGATTTAACTGTCTCCAAAGTAGCAGTCGCTCTTGAATGCAGCTTGAAGAAAATGCCATAGGCGAGCCTGCACACAATAAAGGGTTCTGTACAGGCATAAAGAAACCTGAAAAGTCACCCAACTAGGATTTGAACTCAGGACCCCAGGGGCAGAAAAAGGCGCTTGAACCATTACACCACAAGAAACTCAGGCTTTTGGGAATGGTTCCGGATGACTGTAATAA
>JBCGBM010000291.1:0-23451 GCA_038501925.1 Xenopus petersii
TAACCAGAAATACTGCAGCTCTAACTGTAACAGGAAGAGATCACCTGACCAGAAATACTGCAGCTCTAACTGTAACAGGAAGTGATCACCTGACCAGAAATACTGCAGCTCTAACTGTAACAGGAAGAGATCACCTGACCAGCAATACTGCACCTCTAACTGTAACAGGAAGAGATCACCTGACCAGAAATACTGCAGCTCTAACTGTAACAGGAAGAGATCACCTGACCAGAAATACTGCAGCTCTAACTGTAACAGGATGAAGTGTGGGAGCAAAAGGCAGAACTCTTCCCAGTGATTGGCTCATGTGACCCAACATGTATGTGTGCCCTGGGTTTGTTTTTTTTGCACCGTGAGTCGTACAATCCCAGGGGGCGGCCCTTAGTACTTAAAATGGCAATTTTTTATTTATGATTACCCAATGGCACATACTACTTAAAAAGTATATTTTTCGGAAAATAGTTTATTTAGATGAAGCAGGGTTTTACATACTGTATGGGTTGTTTTATGTGATATATTTTTATTGAGACCTCAATTGTTTGGGGGTATAGTTTTCTTTTAAGAAGTGGGGAGTAGGAAGTATAGCCCTCTTTCTGGGGTATGTCAGGGGGCAATCAGCATTAGGAACCTCTTACTGAAATCTGTGGTGGCTAGTCACTTGGAGGAACTTGGAGGACACAACTTGGGTATATACTCACTTTTATTCACTCCTTTTCTAAATAATTTAGTTCCACATCACCGGGTGTATATCTTGCTTCATTTTGGCGTAAATCTGTAAAGCAAATTTAGGAATAGGAGATTTAAAGTCATAGACCACCATAGACTGTGCAGGGTTTTAATCCAATTGACCTTTCACTGTAATAATTTCTTATTTCTGTTTTCCATCCGGGCTGACGGTAGAGACATGACCGGAGGCCAGAACAAAATGACTATAAAGACTGTCATGAGTGCCAGTTTGTTGTGGCAGTTAAGATATGACTTAATTTTATAGTGAATAAAGTACCCCCTATTGTAAAATATAAGGATATTATAAGTTACCGAGGAGTTTCATGACCATATAAAAACACGAGGCCAAAGGCTGAGTATTTTTATACAGGTCATGGAACTCCGAGGTAACTTCTAATATCCTCATATTTTACAACTGGGGGTACTTTATTTATTATAATACACACATTTCAGTGAGTCATGTGACAGAAATGACATCAGAACTCACCGTTTATAATTGATGACATCAGAACTCACCGTTTATAAGGATATCATTTACAGGATATTCATGGCTTTTGTGTATTATATTACATATAATGCATATTGCAGCTACTGCTTCAGTGGCCAATTCACAAGTATAACCTTCAACCACCCTATGCCTTGCAGAGATGATTACCACTGTGCCAGCCCTCTTCTGCAGGTCACCTCCGTGCCTTGATGCAGTGCCCCCTCGTTAGCTCCCCTCTGTGTATAATTCGTCGTTTTCGGAGCAAAAAAAAAAAAAATCGAGATTTATTAAAGTCTGAAAACTCTGAATCCGAAAATCCGGTATCTAAAAGCTCTCGAGGTCCTGTATAAGTCAATGGGGAAGGTTCCAGTGTCTGATATCCGTACCGATATCAGATGATTTTGGGGATTCTGAGCAGAAAACTCTGAAAAAAATATGTCGTTTTTGCGGAAAACTGCACACAATTCAGAGTTTTCAGGGAAAGCTCGGAAGTTTTCCCGACCCTATTTTTTTGGGCTTATTTCTTCATAAATAAGGTCCATACGGGTAATCGGAGTTGCTTGGTTTTTTAGCTTAGAAATACTTAGAAAAATCCAGACCTTGATAAATAACCCCCTAATAATGGGAAAGGTAAACTAGCTTATTCTGGTTATTCTTCTAGTTACTTCTAAGTTGTTAGATAACCTTAACTTAACGTATCCCTTTCATTAATACCTCTTATAGCTGCAAACATACTGCTTTCAAACTCCCTATGTATATTTATTCAAAATGGGAACGTGTTTCCCAGCATCCATGATAAACCATGACCCTTTTGATTGCTCATCTATGCTCTTGAATCCTAATTCTTAGAAGTCTAAGGGGGTTATGTAATAAAAGGCACTAAGTTTGCCCAGGAGAGCAACCTGTAGCTATCTTTGTACTCTTTCCAGCTTTCAAATGGGGTCACTGACCCCAGCAGCTAAAAAAAACTATTGCTCTATGAGGCTACAATTGTTTTGTAATTGTTACTTTTTAGTCCTTATCATTATATTCAGGCCCTCCCCTATTCATATTCCAGTCTCTTGCTCAAACCAATCTCTGGTTGCTAGGGTAAATAATATCCTAGCAACCAGATAGCTGCTAAAATACCAAACTGGAGAGCTGCTGAACAAAAATCTAAATAACTGAAAAACAACACAAAATAAAAAAAACATAACAATTGCTAATTGTCTTCAGCGTATCAATGTCTATATCATACTAAAAGTCAATTTAAAGGTGAACAACAGCTTTAAAGGAGAAGTAAACCCTAAAAATTAATTTGGCTAAAAATTGCATATTTTATATAGTGAACTTATTGCACGAGGCTAAAGTTTGAGCTTGTCAATAGCAGCAATGATCCAGGACTTCAAACTTGTCACAGGGGGTCACCATCTTGGAAAGTGTCTGTGACACTCACATGCTCAGTGGGCTCTGATTGGCTGTTGAGAAGCTAAGCTTAGGGCTCGTCACTAATTATCCAGCAGAAAATGAGCTTCCCTGGCTGTAATATAAGCTGATGCTACAGGTTTGCTGATTATTCAATTCTGATGCTAATTGCACTGGTTTCGGTGCTGCCATGTAGTAATTATGTGTATTAATTACTAATCAGCCTTATATTGTGACATTTCTATTCTATGTGTACTGTATATTGTGAGTGGCTCCCTAAGCTCAGTAAGTGACAGCAGCACAAATCATGTGCAGTGAATCAGCAGAAAAGAAGACGGGGAGCTACTGGGGCATCTTTGGAGACACAGATCTTTACTGCTAAAGGGCTGTGGTTGCCTTGGGCTGGTACAGAAGCACAAAACATCATGTACAACACTTCTACCTACTTCTTTAGTTCAGCTTTAGTTCTCCTTTAAGCAGTTGTGCCAGTAATGCAGTTTGTCTAGGAAGCGAACATACTAAGAACATAGTAAGAAATCTATGGGGTTTTTCAGTTAGGATTTAGTTCAACATACCAGTCTGTTTACGGAAAGATTTCTTGTTACTTACTGAATCCAGTCCATCGAAGTGGAAAGAGATTCCTAAGTCTGCCAAAAACACCATATCCTGGGTTGGAAAAAAATAAAACAAAACAGATATGATTTACATAGACTATTAGATCGCTAAATACATTCATATACATTGGGTGTGTGTCATCTGCCTGAAGGCTATTACAAGGAAAGAAAAATGTGCCTGATAATATAAAAAGGGAACATATACCTTTTGTATCTACGTTCAGCCCAAACAGTAATATTATACAAAAAGTGTTGTGTTACTATTGGCCCATGTTACAAAAAGACCCAACTCTTAGTAGAATATGCAAAGAACTACCGATTTTTTCACACAAGCGAGGGACTAATCTTGCAGATAGGCTGGTGAAGTCAGACATAACACGTCCCCAGAACAAAACTAGATTTTTGGGTCCAACTAAGACGGGAACTTTTTCTTGCCTCAATTGCAGTAATTGTAACTCTATCATTAAAGGGATACTGTCATGGGAAAAAAACTTTTTTTCAAAATGAATCAGTTAATAGTGCTGCTCCAGCAGAATTCTGCACTGAAATCCATTTCTCAAAAGAGCAAACAGATTTTTTTATATTTCATTTTAAAATCTGACATGGGGCTAGACATTTTGTCAATTTCCCAGCTGCCCCTGGTCATCAGGGGTGCTTCGCCAATGAGGCGAGTTGAGGCTGTCGCCTCAGGCGGCAGCGCCCCACTAGGTACCAGGGGCAGCAAAAATGCTGCTCCTGGTACTTTAAGAGCGAATTTCCAGGGGAGGGGGCGGCAGCAGCAACTGCTGCTGCCTCAGGCGGTGGAGGTGCCAGGATCGCCCCTGCTGGTCATGTGACGTGTGCCTGCACTTCAGGAGAGAAATGCTTTCTGGCAGGCTGCTGTTTTTCCTTCTCAATGTATCTGAATGTGTCTCAGTAGGAAATGGGTTTTTACTATTGAGTGTTGTTCTTAGATCTACCAGGCAGCTGTTATCTTGTGTTAGGGAGCTGCTATCTGGTTACCTTCCCATTGTTCTTTTGTTTGGCTGCTGGGGGGAAAAAGGGAGGGGGTGATATCACTCTAACTTGCAGTACAGAGTGATTGAGGTTTATCAGAGCACAAGTCACATGACTTGGGGCAGCTGGGAAATTGACAATATGTCTAGTCCCATGTCAGATTTCAAAATTGAATATAACAAAAATCTCTTTGCTCTTTTGAGAAATGGATTTCAATGCAGAATTCTGCTGGAGCAGCTCTATTAACTGATTCATTTTGAAAAAATTTTTTTTTCCCATGACAGTATCCCTTTAAGGGTGCATATGTAACTCGCCCGTTGAAGGGTAATAGACTACCAATCAAGCAGTATAGCACTTGCAACTATGTGGTGTATGGAGAAAAATGCCCGCGTGGAAAGATATATGTTGGTCAAACAAAAAGAAAAGTACGTATAAGGATAGGTGAGCATAAACGCTCTATTACTAATTATGATCCTTCCAACATTAAAAGACACACCCCTGTAGGCAAACATTTTTTTGAGAATAAACATAATAGCGCTAGCCTAAGATGGCACGTACTGGAACAAATACAATTGTCAAAACGAGGGGGTGATAGAAAAAGAATGCTCCTTTAATGATGCCTTTAGCTACAAATGCTTTCTATAATCCATTACTTTTTTCTATTATTGACTGAACACTCTAAAAGTGCTTGATTACTTCTTACGTGAATCTGGATTACATATTACAAAGGGGTATGATTTTATGCTATTTATTCTCTTTATGATACATTCTAACTAACTATGTGAATTTTGCTTTTAGACTATTAACTTTGTAATGTTATATGTGATAATATGTACTATAATACACAAGAGCCATAAATATCCTGCAAATGATATCCTTATAAACGGTGAGTTCTGATGTCATCAGTTATAAACGGTGAGTTCTGATGTCATTTCTGTCACATGACTCACTGAAACTTGTGTATTATAATAAATAAAGTACCCCCAGTTGCAAAATATGAAGATATTAGAAGTAACCTCGGATTTCCATGACCTGTATAAAAAACACTCGGCCTTGTGTTTTTATATGGTCATGAAACTCCTCGGTAACTTATAATATCCTTATATTTTACAAGAGGGGGTACTTTATTCACTATATAACTGTCGAAATGAAATGGTACTGAAATCTATACAATTGTAACTTTACTCCTCGGAGCAGGCCACAAGATGGCAATACTCTGTTAACTAATTGTAAATAAGTCCGGCCAGAGGTTGGAGCTGACACACTTTTTGTAGGTGTTACTTGGTTAATAAAGAGCTTGGGTTTATTCACATTGTAACAAGCACCTGATGAAGGATACCTGTATGAGAAATAATAATGTAGGTCTCCAGAGGTTATGTTTAAAGGTGAAATACCCCATTAAACCCTCCAAACCTGTGAGTTACAGCGAATATTACAGGATGTCCAATAGGGAAAGACGCAGACGTCATAGCGCAGTTAGTGCAGCTCGGAGCGATATCGCACTGGGAGGCAGTGACTTCACTCACCTGTAACGGGTGCACTTCCGGATACACCGATAAGACCAAAGACGAGCACAGTCACCGGCGGGTACACGATAAACAGGATCCAGTCCTGCAGACTTCCGGTTAAGGGACAGGCCGATATGTGAATCTAGTTAAAGGAAAACTATACCCCCAAAATGAATACTTAAGCAACAGATAGTTTATATCAAATTGAATGACATATTAAAGAATCTTACCAAACTGGAATATATATTTACATAAATATTGCCCTTTTACATCTCTTGCCTTGAACCACCATTTCGTGACTCTATCTGTGCTGCCTCAGAGATCACCTGACCAGAAATACTACAACACTAACTGTAACAGGAAGAAGTGAGGAAGCAAAAGGCAGAACTCTGTCTGTTAATTGGCTCATGTGACCTTACATGTGGTTTGTATGTGTGCACAGTGAATCGTACGATCTCAGGGGGCGGCCCTTATTTTTTAAAATGGCAGTTTTCTATTTATAATTACCCAATGGCACATACTACTAAAAAAGTATATTATTATTATAATGGTTCATTTACATGAAGCAGAGGTTTTACACATGAGCTGTTTTACTCAGTATCTTTTAATAGAGACCTACATTGTTTGGGGGGTATAGTTTTCCTTTAATGGCGGTATAGAAAGCTGGGACACACCACAGATTATACAGCCGCTTCATCCTGTCAGCATCACAACCTGCAGCAGTCACATGACACGGCTCTCACTAGGGTGGAGGCTCAAGGTGCTGCTGACAGGGACACGCCCACATAAGAGATTCCTGGTTTTTTGTATCAGACTTTTGGGTGGGGCAGATTTGCCAGAAACTGTTAGACTTGTTATTGTCCTAACGTATCCCTATTTGCTGCTCTTCCTGATACATTTCTATAAATATAAGTATATATATATAAGTATATCTCCTGCAAGTAGAGGAATTCACCTCAGGCAGCAGCACAAGTTCTAAAGGCCCCGGGTAACACCGAGATTTGAAACTCCAATGAATAAAATGAGAAATTATAGTCCTTCAATGGACCAATGTTATATCTTGCTTGCTTTTGTAAAACCCAATAAAACTTTTTTAAAACAGAGAATAAAATGAGAAATTCAGATATTGCACCCCCTGCACTAGCGATGCCAAGTTGTCTTGTGTGGAATAAAAAAAAGAGGTGTTTGCGCGTAGTAACGAGCGAATTTGTTGTGTTTTGAATTGCGGGAAAAATTAGCGGAAACGAAAATATCCGCGAAACGGAAAAGTGTGCAAAACTTTACATTTTTCATGCATCCAAATCGCTTGTGACACCGTGTGCTTAAATGGCTGCCCCCATGGCTACACAGCAGCTTGTTTATATAAACTATAGTAGTACTTATCTGTTATCTACTGTGTATCCTGTGCTTGAATGGCTGCCCCCGTGGCTACACAGCAGCTTGTTTATATAAACTATAGTAGTACTTATCTGTTATCTACTGTGTATCCTGTGCTTGAATGGCTGCCCCCATGGCTACACAGCAGCTTGTTTATATAAACTATAGTAGTACTTATCTGTTATCTACTGTGTATCCTGTGCTTGAATGGCTGTCCCCATGGCTACACAGCAGCTTGTTTATATAAACTATAGTAGTACTTATCTGTTATCTACTGTGTATCCTGTGCTTGAATGGCTGCCCCCGTGGCTACACAGCAGCTTGTTTATATAAACTATAGTAGTACTTATCTGTTATCTACTGTGTATCCTGTGCTTGAATGGCTGCCCCTTGGCTTCAAGGAAAACACCACCTTTGTCCATTCTTACCCCCCTCCCACATAAGAACTCACAGATTTCCAAAGCCACTTCTTTATTACACATTATTACCACAAATGTATAAAGTACCAGCCTTACTGAAGCTCTGTACAATAGAAAAGTATAATACACAAAAGCCATGCATATCTTGTAAATGATATCCTTATAAACGGTGAGTTCTGATGTCATCAGTTATAAACGGTGAGTTCTGATGTCATTTCTGTCACATGACTCACTGAAACTTGTGTATTATAATAAATAAAGTACCCCCAGTTGTAAAATATGAGGATATTAGAAGTTACCTCTGAGTTCCATGACCTGTATAAAAATACTCAGCCTTCGGCCTCGTACTTTTATATGGTCATGAAACTCCTCGGTATCTTCTAATATCCTTATAATTTACAAGAGGGGGTACTTTATTCACTATATAAACATCAACCAGATAAACCTTTGGTGCTTCAGTCTTCTATCAGTTACTCAACGAGATCCTTTACACCAGACACAGATTCCGCCATCTTTACTCCACTGAGCAATACTCCGTTGCCAATGTGACATCCATCAATGAACCCTAAAAACTCTGCCGACTCTTAAAGAAGCAACATCTAAAATGCATTTCTCATCAAATTTCACACCTCCCAACTGTCCTTATACAGTAAATGTGGGTCAGTAAGTACAAGAACTGGTGGGCCCTTTCCATGAACTGGGTGCACTGGTTTTGGTTTAGTGTAACAGGTCCTCACTGCCTGGCAATTTGGGGCAAATTTGTGTGTGTTACTATTTTGAGACAAATATTAAAGTAGCAGACAGCGCGGCAAGAACAGGAAGAAAAATGGATAATTTAATCCAGCAAATTCCATCTGTAACCAAAAAGAAAGGGAAAACAGTATCAGTCCTGTGATCGCCAATAATACAGGAATGAACAAGAATGAATTAAGCCCGAATTAATTTATATTGAAGGATTTTATGTAACAGCTATGGGTGAAAAAAAGATGCATATCCATTACAGTAGTTAAGGATAAGTAAACCTTTAAAATAAGGGAATGTTAAATTCTTAGAACGTTTGCATTCATTATTTATTTATTTTTTTCATTCCAAGATATTAAGGGATACATGTACTGTTAATATGAATGAATTTTGTTACAACAGCGCCACCTGCTGGTCAGTTTCCCACCAGTCTGACCAGCAAGTAGTCAAGGAAGTTGTCAGGAGAAAGAAAGAGGCTGCTCTGATGTTCTTCTGCTTAGGAAAGATTTGAGAGAGGTTTCTATTATTTTCCTAAGCAGAAGAACATCAGAGCAGCCTCTTTCTCTCTCCTGACAACTTCCTTGACTACTTGGTGGTCAGACTGGTGGGAAACTGACAAAATTCATTCATATTAACAGTACAATTTTGGAATAAAAAGAATAAATAATCATTGTACATTACAAAAGTGCTTAGAATGGGGCTCTCATCAGTTTTACATTCACTTGTTTTAAGGGCAGAGACACGGTGCTATTTCAGGAGATTAGTCGCCCAGTGAGAAATCGTTTCTTTCTCAGGTGACTAATCTCCCAGAACTCTCCACAGCTAGTAAGTATTATGATTAACATATCTGTTTGAAATTACTAATATAACGTAATATATACCAATTCTGTCTGTACTTTGAACTATGGATGGACTCAAGTGGATTGAAATTTTTGAAAAATTTGTTTTGGAACTTTACTTTTTGAAAAGAAATTTTTTGGAACTTTTCTTTTTGAAAATTTTTTTATCACTATTTTTTCAAAAAATGAGTCTGTGGAATATTTATTATTGTAACTGTTTCTATGTTAATAATATACAATGTGTCATTGTTTGCAATTGAGTGGTCGAACACTAGATGGCACTGTATTTATTTGTATATAAGCAATGTAGGGATCTATGGTGGGTTGTCACTCGAGGAAGGGCAGTTGTTTGTCCCGAAACGTCTGAACATGACTCACGTGTCTGGAGCACTGCAATAAATTTGGGAATTCCCCACATTTGATCAAGGTATTGGCTTTTCAGTTTTTTTGCTAATCTCCCAGAACTGCCTTCCCGCTGGCTAGAATGTAAATCGCACTCGGAAAGTTTAATTTTCCGAAGTAGCCTGAAGTTGCCTCTTGCGGAAACTTCGGGCGACTTCGGAAAGCCAAAGTGATCCGAGTGCCATCCCGGTGGCGATTTACATTCTAGTCAGCGGGAAGGCAGTTCTGGGAGATTAGTCGCCCGAAGAAGAAGCGATTTGTTTCTGGGCGACTAATCTCTCGAAATAGCAGCGTGTGTCCCTGCCCTAAAGGTTTCCTTATCCATTATATAAACACATGAGCGGGGTTAATTTTGTTGCAAGAATATTTGCAGGGACTGTAGACAATTTTTTTACGAACTTTAGGAAACAGACCCACAAGTCCCCCTTATATTGCAACGGATATCCACCTATACCGCCATCTTTTAATCTCAATCCCAACAATATTATTTACATATGTTATTAGTTAATATCTGCAGTTATTGGTGCAGTAAATCTAGTTCAGTGCTACTTACCAGAATCTCCCTCATATTTACACATTTCTTGTACCTGCACAGATACATTTTTTTGCTCGGCAGGATTTTCTAGCAAACAGAGGAATTCCATATTATTGTGGATAGTCTTTAGTGAGAGCTGGATAGCGGTGCCATTGGCAAAGTGCTGGTACCCGGAGCTCCCATTCCTGTACTTCCAGCTGAAGAACATCAGTGGTACATTTGTTGGCACAGAGCAACGCAGAGTAACATTACACCAAGTCTTTTTGACTTTTCCCACTTCTATAAGTAGACTGGGCTCAGGTACAGGTTCTGCGTTCGAAAAAGAAATATCAGTTCAGAATCAACGGATTCTGTAATGTAGTTTAAAACTAAAAGACGCACGTTCCAACCCAATGGGAATCCGGACAAAGGCGAAGAAAAATCCCAGCAAAGAGATACAAAGCAGGACGATACATTTCTTCTGAATCGCAAAACAGACGATTCCTTAAAGGACCAATTTTTATATAAAAAAAAAAACAAATTAAACAATGAAATTACTAAGTCTTTATTAAGAAAAAACTTACCGAAACTCCACTTAGGGGTTCTCACCTTTTCTGGAAAAAAATACCGGCCTAACTATTTATTTCTCTTTTTTCCCTATTATTAACATTAGGATCAACCGTCATTTTTACTGGCCGGGCCGGTAAAATACCGGCCAGGTGCGCTCCTCTTCAGAAAAGGCAATCCATGGTGCGGCGCTCTATTTTTCATGCCTTCCTTCCTTATAGGAGATAGCCAGGGAGGAGAAATCAAGCATCGCACAATGGTCGCCTTTTCTGAAGAGGAGCGCAAGCAGAGTTTCGGTAAGTTGCTTCTTAATAAAGCGATTACAAAGTTTAATTTGTCTTTGTGATTTTTTTTTTCATTGTATACTAACGAATTTTTTTTTTTTTTAAATTGATGTTACTGGTCCTTTAAACCACCCCCATATGTTATCATTTCTGTGTTTTAATTACATGCTCTATTTGTTTAATGTTTTGCTGCATAACCAAATATTCCAGGCTTCCAAACAGAAAACACAACTGATCCAGGTTCAATATCTTGCGTTGGTTCAGTATTTCCGTTAATTCTGTTGTCTTAGGGGTCGTCTTAATACATGTCAGGTATTTTAATGACAATAATAAGTATGACATCGATTGGCAAATAATAATTGAACTACTCACATCTGAATATACTTTTCTGAGTGAAACAGGCACTCAAATGAAGGCAATCTTCCAACAGATGGTTAAGATCAAGTAGAAAAGATTTTTTGTGTCCTCCACCTTATGCGTTTCGTGATACAAACACTTAATCATAGGCTGTGTTTAAGTGTTCGTATCACGAAACGCGTAAGGCAGAGGACACAATAAATCTGGATTATTTGGATAAAGTGGAGTCTATGGGAGATGGCCTTTCTGTAATTAGGAGCTTTCTGGATAACAGATCACATTCATATCATAATAGGGGCATACATATCATACATATCACTATACAGCTATGGATATCCAGAATGCTCGGGGTTTTACGAATAACGGATCTTTCCGTAATTTGGATCTTCATACCTCAAGTCTACTAGAAAATCATGTAAAAATTAAATAAACCCAATAGGCTGGTTTTGCTTCCAATAAGGATTAATTATATCTTAGTTGGGATCAAGTACAAGCTACTGTTTTATTATTACACAGAAAATTATCCTATATACTAACCGAAGGCCTATCTATGTCCCGAGTGGAGGGGAGGCAGATGCGCACGCAACTTCGGTTAGGATCTATGAGATGCGCGCGCAACTTCAGCCGAAAGACATAGATGCGGCCTTCGATTAGCAGATGTGCTGGAAGGTTAGGATCAGAACAGGTTAGGATCGGGGAGGCAGATGCGCTGGAAGGTTAGGATCTAGGGAGGCAGATGCGCTCACCGTCTCCTTCTGCCTCCCGCCGCCTCTTCTTTCCTGCTCACTCAGGCGGCGACCGCTGGAAGGTTAGGATCTAGGGAGGCAGATGCGCTCACCGTCACACTAGGGGAACCGGTTGCGTACCTGCACGAAAGTCTGTATAAGCGTCGGCCATCTTGCTACTCCTCTGCGACTTTGTCATCCGCCCACTGCCAAATCCGCCCACTAAAGTCTGTATAAGCGTCGGCCATCTTGCTACTCCTCTGCGAGTTTGTCATCCGCCCACTAAAGTCTGTATAAGCATCGGCCATCTTGCTACTCCTTTGCAAGTTTGTCTAATGGCGGCGCTAGCGTCACTCTAGGAGGGGAACCGGTTGCGTACCTGCACGAAAGTCTGTATAAGCGTCGGCCATCTTGCTACTCCTCTGCGACTTTGTCATCCGCCCACTGCCAAATCCGCCCACTAAAGTCTGTATAAGCGTCGGCCATCTTGCTACTCCTCTGCGAGTTTGTCATCCGCCCACTAAAGTCTGTATAAGCGTCGGCCATCTTGCTACTCCTTTGCAAGTTTGTCTAATGGCGGCGCTAGCGTCACTCTAGGAGGGGAACCGGTTGCGTACCTGCGTGGGTGGCCATTTTTAGCAAAACGGGCTATATTATCTCCAAAAAATATTGATGTTGACATGATAAACAACCAAGTGATTGCATTACTTCCTGGACAAAGCTGTGTCTTTCTGAGTACTGACTGTATTGATTCTGAAGACGAAAGTGAGAAACTTAACTTCCCATTAGAATATTTAAACACTATCAACAATGCTGGATTACCACAACACAATCTTATACTCAAAGTAGGAACAATAGTCATGCTGTTAAGAAACCTTAAGGGTAGGGGCACACGGCGCGATTTCGCCGCGATTCTGCGCTAAGCGAGTTGTCGCTGCGTTTTTTAAGCCGAAATAGCTTTGCTAACTTTGGCGCTGGCGTCAATGCAAATCGCGGCGAAATCGCTGCGCTAATTCACACGCGGCGATTCGTTTTCTATTGTCGTCCGAAGTTGCCTCGCTGAGCGTTTCCGGGCGACAGTAGAAAAAGAATCGCCGCGTGTGAATTAGCGCAGCGATTTCGCCGCGATTTGCATTGACGCCAGCGCCAAAGTTAGCAAAGCTATTTCGGCTTAAAAAACCCAGCGCAGAATCGCGGCGAAATCGCGCCGTGTGCCCCTACCCTAACACTAAGCAAGGTTTATGTAACGGTACACGGTTGGTTGTGAAGAGCATGAGACAAAATGTTATCAAGGCAGAAGTGCTTACAGGATCCCATAGCGGTGATACTGTTTTGATTCCCAGAATTGACCTTACCAGTTCTGACCAGGAATTACCTTTTAAACTTAAACGACGACAATTCCCCATTAAGGCTGCATTTGCCATGACAATCAACAAATCACAAGGACAAACATTGGATAAAGTCGGCATTTACCTATCTGAGCCTGTGTTTGGTCATGGTCAACTTTATGTTGCATTTTCAAGAGTGCAGCGTTCATCTGATGTTAAAGTCAAGATTTTAAGTACAGCTCACCAGGGAGAACTCATTCAAGGACAGGAGAACATTTTCACAAAAAATGTTGTTTATAAAGAAATTTTTCAGTAACACTTTACTACCAATAAACTCAAAATTTAAGAATTCTAATAGCAGATAGGTAATAACAAGCAATAGGCACAGATTCACTCTACATCCCCACAAATTAGCGTCGCCAGTTGCTGCCTGGGGATGCCGAGTGAATCAGCACCCATCGCATTTTGCTGCCTCACTGTTGTTACCATTCTTTCATTAACGATTCTTTAGAGAATCGGGGGTTTACTGGTTTGATTATAATGGAGTCTATGGGAGATGGTCTTTCCGTAATTCAGAGCTTTCTGGATAACAGGTTTCCGGATAACAGATCCCATGCCTGTACGCGTATAGGCTCCCTTATCCGGAAACCCATTATAAGAAAGCTCTGAATTACAGGAAGGTTGTCTCCCATTGACCCCATTCTATCCAAACAACCCACATTTTTAAAAATAATTTCCTTTTTCTGTGTAATAATAAAACAGTTACTTGTACTTGATCCCAACTCAGATATAATTAATCCTTATTGGAGGCAAAACCAGCCTATTGGGTTTGTTAACGATTAAAGGATTTTCTAGTAGACTTAAAGTATGAAGATCCAAATTACGGAAAGATCCATTATCCGGAAAACCCCAGGTCCCAAGCATTCTGGATAACAGGTCCCATACCTGTACTGAGTTTTAATTCATATTATTTGCTATCATATATGATATACATATACGGATTTCTTTATTGCTTATGGGTAAAGGAAAGAGTAAAAATAAAATGATATCTCTCTAATGTGATAAAGGTCTGATGAACTGGCTGAACATTATTTTAAAGGATTAATTATTATTAATACTTGATTGTTACTTTAAAGGATAATATTCCATATTTATAAGTTGGATTATTACTAACGTTAATGTAAATATTTAGAATAACAATATCAGTATAGATTATTCTGCATAGGGGGATCAGGGGATATCAAACCAGCCACTACTATACCAGCCATTTATTGTACTGGATAATAATATGATGCACTGGATCAACTGCTCTTTCTATACAGTAAACAACCACCCCCTATAATTTAATGACATCACAATGGCAGTCACATGACCTTTGCAATTACATCACATTGAACGCTCATCTAAGTATGACATCACAATGGCAGTCACATGACGTTTGCGATTACATCACAATGAGCTCAAGAAGGTATAAAAGCTGCTTGTAGCAGGAAGCTGCCAGACTGGAGAAGACCTGCAACCATGCAGTTACTAATCATCAGTCTACTGATTTTATCAAATCTTTTATCAGTAAGTTCTTATTTTTCCATTGGATTTATATTATTTCTTAAGTGACATTTGTCTATGTGTTTTTATGGTATATAGATTTTCCCTTATTATGTTTCCATATTTTATTTCTTTTGTTTTTATTAATCTCTCTGATCCCTTACTCATCTCTCTAACTTTATCATCAACTAGTTACACATTTAGCTGATAGTTTTATGGGTTTAAGTTGATTCCATTCATCCTAATATTCCCGTTTGACCTATTTTTTGTGTTATTTGAATTTCCTTGCTAATCTGTTAGAGGCCAATTTCAAACCTCAAACTGAGAAATTCAGAGGGATTTACCAGCAGTTCAACCTTGTTTTTTTACACATTTAGGGGCATATTTATCAAGGGTCGAATTTTGAATTTGAAAAACTTCGAAATTCAAATTCAAAAAGACCAACTGAAATTATGTTGACGTTTTTTTTTGGCTGAATAGGTCCGTTTTTGATCGAATAGGCCAAATCGCACGATTCAAACCAAATTCGAATCGTATGAAATAAAATAAAAGCGCATTCGATTGAATTCGAATCTTCGTTTTTCCCCATAAAAACTTAGATTTTTCAAAGTCCACCAATTGACTCCAAATAGATTCTAGGAGGTCCCCCATAGGCTAAAACAGCAATTCGGCAGGT
Source organism: Xenopus petersii (assembly GCA_038501925.1). Lineage (NCBI taxonomy): Eukaryota > Metazoa > Chordata > Amphibia > Anura > Pipidae > Xenopus > Xenopus petersii. Next base: position 15,510 of record JBCGBM010000291.1, read on the forward strand.
TTAAGATGGCAAATGGTCGAAGTCGAATTTTTAAAGAGACAGTACATAATAACTTTCAAAATTCGAATTTTCGATTTTTTTTCAAATTTGAATCGAATTTGAACTATTCCCTAGTCAAACTACACAAAAATTAGCTCAAAATTTGAATTTTTTTAATTCAAATTTTCTTTATAAATCTGCCCCTTAATGCTTTACTCTAATACTTTAATTAAGGACAGGTATAGGATACCGTAACCCATTATCCAGAAAGCTCTAATTTACGGAATTCCCATCTCCCATAGACTCCATTTTATACAAATAATCCACGTTTTTAAAACATTTTCTCCGTAATGATTAAAATATAATTAATCGTTATTTTAAGAAAAAACTGCCTATTTAGTTTATTTTAGGGAGGCACCGAATCCAGGATTTGGTTCGGGATTCGGCGTTTTTCAGCAGAATAAGGCTAAATCCTTCTGCCTGGCCGAACCGAATACGAAATCTAACTTGCATATGCAATTAGGGGCAGGGAGGGAAATCACTAGACTTCGGTTGAATCTTTTGCAAAGGATTCTGGGGTTTCGCCGAATCGAAGATAGTGGATTCAGTGCATCCCTAGTTTATTTAATGTTTACATAATCTTCTAGTAGACTTAAGGTATGAAGATCTAAATTATGCAAAGAAAACCCTATTTCCCACGCATTCTGGATAACAGGTCGCATTCCTGTATTGCATGTAACTGACCATAGATTTTTCCCATCGAATATTTTTAATTATGTTATTATGTGTCTGAGCTGAACTGCCCAATTAATATTCCAGAATTCTGATTAATTCTGTCTTTTTTTTTGCAGCATAAATACTTAAATAATGATAAACCATCAAACACATATTTTGAAAATCCACTCATCGATTGGGATATTATAAATGCAGAGGAAAAAGCAGCAGCTGAACTCAATGAAGATCCCCTGATTGAATTTCAACCGACCTCGGAACCAGCCAAGAAACAGTCCTATGAAGTAAGTCAAACTATTAAACACAACTTCATCTTAGAATTAACTTTTAATCTGATATATAAAGTACAGAGATCTATATAGGGATCTGCATTCTCATGACGGTTAGCCAGTCCCACATTTGTTATTTAAACTTAAGGGCAATAACTTTAGCAATAGTAGTAGTAGATAATTAACAGAGTATGTGATGAGAAACACACGTCATTATACCTTAAAGGGATACTCTCATGGGAAATGAATCAGTAAATAGTGCTGCTCCAGCAGAATTCTGCACTGAAATCCATTTCTCAAAAGAGCAAACTGATTTTTTTATATTCAATTTTGAAATCTGACATGGGGCTAGACATTTTGTCAATTTCCCAGCTGCCCCAAGTCATGTGACTTGTGCTCTGATAAACTTCAATCACTCTTTACTGCTGTACTGCAAGTTGGAGTGATTTCCCTCCCTCCAGCAGCCAAACAAAGCACCACAACAGACACAATGGAGAAGGTAACCAGCAGCAGCTCCCTAACACAAGAGCTAACAAGCAAGCTCCTAACCAAGATAGACAGCCTGAGATCTAAGAACAACACTCAATAGTAAAAACCCATGTCTCACTGAGACACATTCAGTTACATTGAGAATGAAAAACAGCAGCCTGCCAAAAAGCATTTCTCTCCTAAAGTGCAGGCACATGTCACATGACTGGGGGCAGCTGGGAAATTGACAAAATGTCTAGCCCCATGTCAGATTTAAAAATTGAATATAAAAAAATCTGTTTGCTCTTTTGAGAAATGGATTTCATTTCAGAATTCTGCTGGAGCAGCACTATTAACTGATTCATTTTGAAAAAAAATAATTTTCCCATGACAGTATCCCTTTAAAATTTTCCCGTACTTATAATGTTCAAGGCACACGCCCAGATTCAGGGAGATTAGTCGCCAGGCGACAAATCTCCTCTTCTTCGGGCGACTAATCTCCCCGAACTGCCTCCCACCGGCTAGAGTTCAAATCGTCGGCAAGGATGGCGCTCAGATCGCCTTGTTTTCTGAAGTCGCCCGAAGTTGCCACATGAGGAAACTTTGGCAACTTCAGAAAGCGAATCGCTCCGAGTTCCATCCCGCCTGCGATTTACATTCTAGCCGGCGGGAGGCAGTTTGGGGAGATTAGTCGCCAGAAGAAGAGGAGATTTGTCACTCCCCGAATCTGAGCGTGTGCCCTGACCCTAAAGGCTTTATACTCTGAAGATAATAATGTGTCTTTACTATCACTGATACCTGTATAAGTGACTGTCCCACTTTCTAACTGACTCTTTTCTATTGTAGGACCTGCTGAGAGTGATTTCTACATTAGATGACAGATTTAGTGACTTAGAAGTAAGAATGCTGAGACTGCAAGAGTCTATAGAGCAGCAGCCACACACGTCTGAGCCTATTGACTCTGTCAGTAAAGAACAAGAAGAGAAACAGAACAATAAGTACAGTGAGGTAAGTTCGTTTGGTCTCTGGTATAAATAAAATCCCCTTAAAATGACTCTATTACCCACTAGCAGGTGCAGCTGTATTGTTTAAGAAGTAAAGGTTTTTCTAACATTGTAGCACAGAATAAACTCACCCTCCCTATAAAAGAGTCCGCAGCTCTCAATTAATTTCTATGGGATTTTGAAAGGCGTATTTATCAATGGGTGAAAGTGAAAGTTCACCCTTTGATAAATACGCTGATAAAAATCCCATAGAAATGAATGGAGAGTGGCGGAATTTCACTCTAGTGGCGGAACTTCACTATTAACTTCACTCTTTGATAAATATACCCCTATGTATCTGCTAAGAAACTTTTTCATGTTCAACCTCACCATGTCATATCATAGTATGTTATATGAGAAAATGCAACTTAAAAATATATTCTCAAAATAAATGAATTGCTCTCCTTTGTATTATGGGATGTTCTAACAACTAACCTTGTGTCTGTCTTATTCTATTCAGGATACAATTATCACACATCTCCTTTGCCTGTTCATCTTTCTGTTGGGCGCCTTGAGTATCTCAGTGTATAAGAATATAAAGTTGCTAAAGAAGAATAAGGAATATACTCGTGCCCAAGAAGAGAGGCAAAGTGTAGAAACTCAAACAGAATTTCACAGGCTGGATCAAAGTGAGGATGAGATCTCAGGTGTTTCTGATTACTCGTCTAGTCTGGAATCTTATTCAGATTTTGAAGAAAACCAACGAGGCAAGAAAAAGAAACGCTTTGGATTCAACGTACGTAAATGTTTCTGGCGTTGTTCAAAACTGAAAAAGAAGAAAAATAAAGAAAAAGAGAAAACTCTAGAGGAGACTTCAGATGAAAGCGAGGAAAGTGACGAGTCCATAACTGAACCAACAAGAGAAAAGAGGAAACGTGGCCGTAACTTCCTTATTTGCTGCAAGAAAAGTAAAACCTTTGATTCTGAGGATGAAGAAGATGAAGGCAAGGGTAAGAAGAAACGATTTGGCCTAAAAATCGGAAAATATTTCTACCGCTTTAAACAAGCAAAGAAATTTAGAAAAGCGAAACACAAGAAACGGTTTTGGCAATGTGGTCGTCAGAGAGAAGAAGAGGAAACTCTGTACGAGACATCTGAAGAGAGTGAGAAAAGTATTGATGAGGTGGCGAGTGTAATCTCAGAAAGTAGTGATGAGACATACAGTACAAGCAGTGAAATAACAATAGAGACCTTATATGAAACTGCTGAAAGTGATATATCCTCATATGTACAGAGAAGAAGAAAGATAAAGCGTTGTACTCTCACTATTCTTCTTTGTTGTAAGAAACGCAACAGTCTTGATTCAGAAAACAAACAAGACGAGACTTCATATGAAACGGCTGAAAGTGATCAGTCCAGTTCTGCAACACCAAGAGAAAAGATAAAGCGTTGTAGCCTTAACATTCTTCTTTGCTGTAAGAAAAGAAACTCTCTTGATTCTGATGACACAGACGATGAGACATCATCATATAAATCTATAGAAAGTGATGAGTCCATATATGAACCAGCTAGAGAAAAGAAGCAGCACAGGCGCTTTAATGTTCTTTGTTTTAAGAAAAAACAAGGGCTACATAAAAAAGCAAACGCTAATAAGGCCAAAAAGAAAAGCCTGAGAAATAAACTTGGCAAATATCTCCACCTCCGCTCTTTCAAAACTCGACTAAAAAAGGCAAGAAAAAAGAAAAGAAAATTAAGAGGATTTATCTGTTGCTAAAGAGGAAGCACCACCCTCTGCCTAAGACTTCTGGAATCCAGACTGGATTATAAAGATCAGCCATTAGAGATTCTAGAATTGTGACATTACTCCACTCAACCCCAAAACATGGAGATGGAGAGAAGTACTGGAGTCAGAAGGAACCCCAGGATTAGGGAGAGGAGGGAAGGACCCACCTATGATAAAGGTGGTGAGAGGACCACTGGGGTTTGGGAGAGGAGGGATGGCCTGGTGGTCCAGAACATGTAATGCTGTACATCTTTAAATAAACCATTAGAATTGAACTTACATTGCTCTCCAGTGTATTTTGTTACTGTAATTATAAATAGTGTTGTATATGTTGAATCCATGAGGTTATCCCCTGATTTCATTTTGTTACCAATTTCAAATTTAAAAAGATCTTTCTGCTTGTAATCATTACCCAAGCTGGTTCTTTGGTATTACAGTCCTGACAAAGCCTTTTGTTCCTGTTTGCCTTCCTGGTTAATGACTTTGTGCCTGTTCCTGACTCTGATTGTTTGTTACCCCCTTACTCTTTGCCTGCTTTGACCACTATTGTGTTTATCATCGTCTGTCCATTCCTTGGATCAAACTGTTGTGTTCAGATTCTCTCTGTCAAGTCTGCAGCAGAAAGTAATGTGACCCCACAAGGGTGTCAGTAAACACTGGTTCCGGCAGGACTTTCCTGCTCACAAAAGGGTGTGATGTTCCAAGCAGCCTTTGTTTTCTATATTATTTACTATTAGCTAATTCCTGCAGGTTGTGTTCTTTTAAAGGATCTTCTTTAAGGTTTAGTTTGTTTTACTCTTGTTTTAATTGGCTGTGCACGTGATCTGCTCATATGGTGAGATTTTCAAATCTGCAGATAGTTATCTCATTTGGATACACAGGTGATAGGCCTAATTGGGTTCATTCAAACGTGTATCTGCAGGTCAATCATTATATGACATAAGGAGCCTGAGCAGCACCTACATCACCTGGTCCTTATGTCAATTCTAGTAAGCTCCGGCCATATCTCTATTGCCTGCTTTATTGTATTCAATTTCACCGGATTTAGAGAAGTGATTTTGGTGTAAGGGCCACCAATGAGATTCTCTGCTTGGCCCTTAAGGGTAATGAACCACGAGGATATAAGTCGCCTGCAGCAAATCTCCTCCAAATGCTTTACCACCAGCGATAAAGTGAATAACTGGTGGTAAAGCCTGTCCATGCTTTGGTCTTCCAGAATCCCCAAAGTTTCCTCCTGAGAAGACTTCGGGCGACTTCAGAAGACTGAAGCGGTGCATGGGTTTTACCACCGGCAATTACTTTATCGCCAGTGGTGAAGCATTTGGAGGAGATTAGTGACCTGCAAAAGAGGAGATTTCCCACTGGTGAATAATCTCATTGTGGACCTTTACCCTAAGGCTGCCCTACAAAGTCTTTGTGTCTGATAATCATGTTATATAAAGTCATCAAGGAGTTGTGGCCTAGTAGGTAGGGGAAAATGATCTGACATCATTACAGTAGGGTGACCCCTTTACTCATATATTGTATGTTCCTCTTAACAGGGACTGGTGTCATTGATAAACAATCTTGTGTTGTGCAATACTAAGGGGCACATTTACTATTGGTCGAATATCGAGGGTTAATTAACCCTCGATATTCGACCCCCGAAGTAAAATCCTTCGACTTCGAATATCGAAGTCAAAGGATTTACCGTAAATGCCTGATCGAACGATTAAATCCTTCGAATCGAACGATTCGAAGGATTTTAATCCATCGATCGAAGGATTTTCCTTTGATCAAAAAAAGCTTAGAAAGCTTATGGGGACCTTCCCCATAGGCTAACATTGGTGCTCGGTAGGTTTAAGGTGGCGAAGTAGGTAGTGGAAGTTTTTTCTAAAGAGACAGTACTTCGACTATCGAATGCTCGAATAGTCGAACGATTTTTAGTTCGAATCGTTCGATTCAAAGTCGTAGTCGGAGGTCAAGGTAGCCAATTCGATGGTCAAAGTCTTTTTCCTTCTAATCCTTCACTCGAGCTAAGTAAATGTGCCCCTAAATGTCTATTTTGTAATTAGTTTCGATGCATAGTGCATGGCTGCTCCAAAACTCTGTATGCATTGGCATTATTTTCTAATTAGGTATGTGATGAGCAAGGTATTCTTTATCTTGTGTACATCAGTATTCCTATGTAATTCATATATGTAATGTATATACATTTCTGTATAATACAGATTTAATATGACCACAATAAGACTTCCCATTGAATTATAGGAAGTGTATATTGTTTTATCCCAGTAGAAGAAGTAGCGTGGCAGCTCTGAATATATAAACACAAATATACAGGTAAATGAGGATATATGAAGAGAATAGCCAGTATCCATTAACTGAAATATAAAATAAAACTAGAGTAATAACACACAAAAAGGGTTCTTCTTATAAATGTTATATCCTGCTTTAATTTCAAAATATTAATGGATTGTGGCCCCACCTATAAGGTTATAGTAAGTAATACATACCATACACAGTGAGATGAAATACCAGCGTTTTAATGACTTTGTTAATGAGAGTAATATAAGCGGTGAAGCTGGTGCCGTCCTCTTTTCTCAGCTCTCGGATTCTCAGAGTTGTCCCACTATTGGACACATCCAGGCGACCAGTGAACTGATCGTTATGTATGTTAAAGCGTCCGTCTCTGTACTCGGCCAATGGAAATATGTCTTCATTGAACTCCACTTCCCACATGACTTTCTCTACAGGAAGATTGAGATTCATGCGGTTGGACAAGTAGACAGACTGGTTCAGGATTCCACTGATCTGGAAACCATCATTCTGTATTGCTGCAAATGAATTCCAATACATTTAGAGAGAATTCCTAAATATCAGAGGGGCCCTGAAACTACCACTGTTGCTGCATTACTACCAACACAATTTAAAGGTGAACCAAACCCTTAATTAAAAAACCCTACCCCCCTACCCTACATAGACCCCCTACCTGCTCCCCCCAGAATAGCTGTTACCCCTGGTAAATGCCCCAAACTCTTTAATTACCCCTTGGTGCAGATTCTGTGCAGCGGAATTCTCGGGCGCCATCTTCTTCTCTTCGGTAATCTTTGGGTCTTCTTTCGGCGCTTCAGCATTTTCCGTCCATTTTGACGCATGTGCAGTTGCCGCAAACTGGAAGATTGCTCCAACTGCGCATGCGCCAATACGCCGATCCCTTCCCGAACATTAACGAAGAGAAGAACATGGCGCCCCTAGGCTGGGGGAGCAGGGACGGGGGTCTATGTAGGGTAGGGGGGGGGTAGGGTTTTTTATAATTAAAGGTTTGGTTCTCCTTTAAAAACTGACCAGTAGTGAAAGTGAAAGTTCTTTATATCTAGAGAAAAATGCAGAAATGAAATGTTTAATTCTATAAACATATGTTCCTACTTTATTTTCCTACTTCAGGACTACTATACAGTAAAACCATTAAATTTCCCTCACAAGCCTGAATTATGCTGCATCATGATTTCTCAAAAGTTTAATGGTTTGTTTCTTCCGATTCCAAAGCTGCTACAAAATAACCAAAAGCTGAACAAGAATTTAAAATCCAGTTGTTTGCCAAGCTCACCGAACGAGCAAATCTTTGTTCCTTTTTGGCTTTCTACGTGGAAAAAATATACTTTATTTACATCAATAGTTAAAAAACATGAGAAATATCCCCTCTAACGCCTGACGCGTTTCATGCTTACCCAGCACTTAGTCATAGG